>SPJY01027863.1:0-19519 GCA_005191435.1 Raddia distichophylla | reverse complement strand
AAGGAATGGGCCATGGCAATGGGCCGTAATTTTATCCCCGACAGGGTGAGGTAGCTAGGAGGATTGTGTTAGAATGAGGACGTCCTGAGTTTGAATCCTAGGATATAATTAATTAGAGTGTGGATGTTTAGGTGATCTTTTTATGTGACATAAAAAAGAAGTGGTTTTCTTTGTACACATAACCAGGGATTTTGTTTGGTCTATTTAGGTGGTGGCACGGAATATTGTGCCATCGGAGTAGAAGGCATCAATAGCGAGATGCAAGGCGAAGTTGACCTAATATTTCAAGGCGTAAAGCACATGTGAAAGGCTAAGGAGGAATCTGATTTCACTCTAGACCCGATTGGACAATGTTCTAAGATAGGCGGATTGTCATGATCATGAAGGCCAGCAAAGTTGTGACGATTGGAGTGGAATCAGATTCACATCTTTTCAAGGTGCAAGGGAGTACCATTGCAAGTGGAGATATGAATCTGGGATTTGATAGGTTAGCAGGGTTTGTTCAAAAAAGATAGTAGCTCTGAGGTCAAATTACAAAAGTAGCGGCATAGAATCGGGATTTGCAAGGTTAGCAACTTTTGTTGAAAAAAAGGTGGTGGCTCTAAGATCAAAATAGACTCGTTTGGCGGTTTGGCGTAAGTTGCAAAGGAAGCAACTAGAGTCCAAGTACATGGGACTTATTTGTCGAGGTAGAGTATGATAGAGTTGGTGTCGAATATGTGTACAGGGCGGAATACAATTGGACTCGGAGTTATAGCTGGTAGAGTAGGATAGAGTTTGAGTCGAACTCGTATCTGGCCCTATATAATTAAACAATGCATTCCTGGTGTTAGGGATGTGATCGGATCGGATAAGGTCGGATATCGTTCTATCCATATCCGTATCTGTATTTTTTACCGGATACAAATTCGAATACGAATGTGTCGAATATGGATACAAATTCGAATAATACTGGATAACATCGGTTACGAATACGGATCGAATACAGATCGGATAACACAAGGATATGGATATTGTTAGTCGAATAGTTAAAATTAATTTTCAAAAATCCGTTCCAAATTTTAACAAAATATGGTCAAAATTTAAATTTAAAAGTGGAAATTTATAAAATTAGTAAAAAAACAAAACATTAGAAAGTCTATACACGAATATTATTAATTTAGTCTAGATTTAAAAATTCAAAAAATAAATTTAAAAGTTGGGAAACTATTAATAAAAAATTGTACAAATACATTAAAAAAAATTTAGAAATATATTCGGATAATATCTATATTTTATATTTGGATATTATCCGAACAAAAACTCGGATATTCCTTATCCACCGAATAATAAGTGCTCCGTATTTGTATCCATATCCACGCCAAATTATCCATATCCATATCCTTATCCGTAAAAATAGTCGAATATCCATAAAACTATTCAAATCACTATCCGATCAATTCGGTCGGTCGGATAATATCCGTACCATTTCCACCCCTACCTACATGCCACAAAATGAAATTGCTAGTTATCTTACGTCCCACACGAGTCGGACACTGGGACGCTGCCACGAAGCAACTAGAGCTGCCTCATGTTCCTCGCAAAGCTTTTGCTGCCTGAAAACTGGTTCTCTTATACACACACACACTGCCCGTGCGTGTGCTCTTGCTGCTGCTAGCTTGCATGCAACATGGTGCTCTCTATCTCCAAATCTCTCTCCGCTGCTTGTTGCCGCTTATCGTCACCCCTGCATGCCACATGCTGCTGCTTCGTGGAGTCGTGGAGCAATCCTCTCATCCCCTTCATCCACACCTGCTATCCGACAAGTTATGCTAAATTCAACGAGCATGACAAGGGTTCGTCGGATTTAAAGAAGAAGGTGATAAAGAGAAAGCTTTGTCATGATTTTTATTCTTGGAGCATCACATTTGTAACTATGGAACATTCGAGCTTGCCGGTTAATACATCTTTTTTTTTTCTCGCGGTGCATCTAGCTTTGTATAGATTAATGATATACTATTGAACATGATGTTTTTCATCAGTTTTTTTTTTTGCATTTTCCATCAATTCATTTTTGCATGTTCTTGTTAAGAAATATTATTAAGTGAGAAAATGTGTAATTAAGTATTAATTATAGTTATTTAGCCAAAGGGTAACAGTTCCATATGTCAGAGATGTGTCTCTTCAAGACACCCTTTTATTCTCTATAATAGTGTTCTGCCCATTCTAACGATGGAGAGAATTACTCAATTTGGAATGAAAATGAAGGAGATATGATTTTTTAAAGTTTTAAACCGAAGTGGCATTTTAGTCATTAATGAACTATTAAAATGGCTAAAACTAACGGACATAACGGCAGTGTGTCGGTGTATTCTACACCGGGGTGTGCCTCCGTTCCGCCGCCAGGTGGGACCAGAGTCCAATTAGGAAGCGTACCGTATTTGAAAACACCAGGCCCAAACAGATCAAGGTCTGGTTTTAGACAAAGTGAAGTTCCGGCGACCAAGACACGTGGCGTCCGGCGCGCAGGCGGGCGATCAAGCCCCAGGCGCCGGACGACCAGTTTATGTGGCGCTTGGCGAGCAGGCGCTGGGGCAGCAGGGGTATGCGGGCCCCACTGTCAAGGATATAGGACGAAGGTGCAAGGAAGCTTCCTTGCTAAGGATTTCTTTGGGATACACCAAATCCGGAGCATTCAATGCGGCGGAACCATTCGAACGGAGTGGGTGGGGCTCTGACAGTATGATTGCCCCCGCTCCGCTAGTGAGGTCAGCTACGCTATGGCCGTCTCCGTAGCCGTGTCGTTCACGTCTGCTACAGCGTGACAGAAGAGCACTCGGGGTAGGAGGGCCGCTTTGTCCCATCCAAGCTGCCCGTTATCAGAAGCAGACGTAGGAGCGATGGCGACGAGGACTAGCACAAGAGGAATGATGACTACAGTAGTAGGATCATTTAATGTGCACTGTGTATCACGTTGTCGCCCATGCCAGCCCGGGTATATAAGGGCTGGGGTGCGTTTGTAAAAGGGTTCCCGGATCGATCCTGAGATCGGACCCTCCAAAGACTAGCCAGTTTATACATTGCAATAAGGTTGAGCAGGATTAGGGCTGTTACCCGATCAGGGGGCCTGAACCTGAGTAAAACTTAGTGTCTATTCTTGTGTTCCTGCGCAGAAGAGAGAGGATAGGAGTGAGCCGACTATGCACACACCCACTGCTGAACAACCGGATTAGGTCTCGGAAAACCTGTCAGCTGAAACACGCCGACACAATGGTAATAAGGGAAGAGAAAACGTGAACCAGTGGCATGTAATGGAAGAGAGAATTTCAAGTGGCAGATAGGGAATTGTAAACTTTTCCAGTGGCATACAAGGAATTCTCGTAATGATAAGTGATGAATCAATAAAGCATTCATATTGTTCTCGCAAATCTATCTGTAATGATAAGTGATGAATCAATAAAGCATTCATATTCCGTCGACGGTTGAGATATCGATCTCAAGTCGCTAAGGTTCTTTAAGAGTGAGATAGGAGACACGCCGAACAACCACGAACAACAACGAACAGGAGACAGGGGTTTTTATCCTGGTTCAGGCCTCTCGGGAGAGATAACAGCCCTACGTCCAGCCTTTCTTATACATCAGAGATGATTACAAGAGATGGCTCGGCGAGATGAACAAGTCTCGGCGAGATTATGTGTATACAGGAAGTAATATGCGACAATGCGAAGTCTCTCCATATGTACGTCTGTACGTCGTGCCCTCTACACGCCGTAGGGGCTCTGTTTATATAGTGCTGATGAACCGACCTACCAAAGGATAATCGGGCCGGGCTGACTACGAGATCGTAACGAACTCATACATGCCAAATACAACCTACGGTAGATGAAGTAATCTCCAAGTCTTGGGGAACACGACTCCTAGTCCAATCCGGGAAACCAACGTCTGGGTCTTCACGTAGCCGTGCAGAACTCTGTTCGAGTTGGACTCAAACACGAATCCTAGGCCAATACGCACCGTGCCAGCCAAGAAGCTGTTCGGCAGGATGCACATGGGCCTGATAGAACCTTCCAGAGAACTGGGCCCTGGTAGGCTGTTCGATTGGGCCGTCAGGGAGTGGGCCACGGCAATGGGCCGTGATTTCATCCCCGACAGCTAGCCCCCGAGACTCAAGTGGAAGGGCTCACTAGAGTGGGGTCTTCCTCTTGAGACTCCAAGTCACGAAGAGGGAAATCTCTCAAATCTCTCTTGTTCCTACCACGGTGCTAATTGTGCATCAACATGTTATTAGCATGTTCAAGAGGTGGTTTGGTTTTGTTGTTCTAAGGGAGATCAGTAAGATGGATGTCTCTGTGCCCAAAGACGATGAAGGAAGCGGTTGCATTCTCCTTTGCATTTTCTTATCTCGCTCGGGACTTCACATGAAGATGGGATGGTGTCCCATGCTAACGAAGATGGAAGGATCATGAAGATCATGAAAGGTGACAAGGTTGTTGTCGGGGATTGAATTACGGCCCATTGCCATGGCCCACTCCCTGACGGCCCAATCGGATAGCCTACCAGGGCCCAGCTCCTTGGGAGGTTCTATCAGGACCATGAGCATCCTGCCGAACAGCCCCCGGGTTGGCACGGTGCGTAATGGCCTATGATTCCTGTTTGAGTCCTACTCGAACAAGAGTTCTGCACGGCTACGTGAAGACCCGGACGTTGGTTTCCCGGATTGGATTGGAGATCGTGATCCCTAAGATTAGGAGGTTACCTTATCTACTGTAGGAAGTATTTGGCATGTACTGAGTTCGTTACGATCTCGTAGTTAGCCCGGTCCGATATTTCTTGGTAGGTCGGTTTGTTCCGCACTATATAAACAGGCATGTCGAGTTCGTTACGATCTCGTTGTTAGCCCGGCCCGATATTCCCTCGGTAGGTCGGTTTGCTCCGCACTATATAAACAGGACCTCTACGGCATTTAGAGGTCAACCCTGATACACGTCTTAGCATCTGGCTTAGAGCTTTGGCACTTGTACACATAATCTCGCCGAGACTTGTTCGTCTCGTCCGGAATCCTCTTGTAATCATCTCTGATATATAAGAAAGGCTGGACGTAGGGCTGTTATCTCTCCCGAGAGGTCCGAACCAGGATAAAAACCCTGTGTCTTCCTGTCTCCTCGTTCGCTGTTGTTCGTTCTGTTCGGCGTGTCTCCTATCTCCTTCCTGAAGAACCTTAGTTGACTTGGGTCGATATCCCAACCGTCGACACCTACGTTGTCTTGGAATGAAGTTGGAATCCCTAAAGAGAATAGATGGTGGGAGCATCGGCAGTTTAGTCCGGCAGGAAAGATAGCATCTTCGTCAAAGGATTGTGCTCATTTGGATACATCAGAATATGATCATATCGGTGAAAAGGATCAGGTCTGCGGCGTCGCGCAATCTCGCATGCGACCGATCGGACGTCACGCCCGGCGTCGAGGCTGTGTCATTAGACCTTGGAGAAGATCGGATCGATCCCTTCGATCTCGATCATGCGGCGGCCGACGGGGCCGAGCAGGTCAATTCTGCTCGGCCGTCTCAACTAGGTCATCAGCAAGCTCGCGACCTCAAAATTCGCAACCCCCCTGACCAGTCCGCACTAAAACGGGCACCACGGCCAAAAATGTTTCGGACGTTCTACCACTTCACGGAAAGCAGACGCGATAAGCTTTCCAACGGATCTGGTCCCACCTCAAAACTCCTTCCGGATCAGCAGGAATCTGCGAAAAAAGTTGTCGTCTAGTACATGTACGTGAATTTCGGCAACCCGGTACGTTTCCAGTTTTCCAATTCCTTTCCTTAGCGTTGGTTTTCTAAAACCTCGTTGCTTGAGTCCGCATTTAGCTCTTTATGAACCCAGGGTCGTTTCTGTACCCCTGTCTGGTTAATAAAGGGACAAATCAGCCCGGTCTTTCGCTCCCGTAGCGCTCCCCACGTGCGAGCATGTCTTTTTATCTGGCAACGACCTGTACAGCTCCGGTTAACCGAAGCGGTGCACCACCGAGGGAGTTCTGCCCACCGTAAGCCGATTCTCATCACAACGGGCATGCCCACCGTAAGCCGATTCTCATCGCAACGGGCACTCCTGGCGTTGGTTCCGCACCCGCCAAGGCGACACCAACGCTACACGGGTCCATGCCCGGATAAGATTTCGCCTCGCACGTCTTGCCTGCGGCTAAGGTCCCGATCGCCTTCCCTGGTTAGCGGTCTTAGCCACAGCGGGGCTGCACTTGCCCGCACACGTCTTTTTTATCCATGCTACGTCCTTCCTGGCACGGTAATCCGGAGCAATGCACCACCAACGGAGTCCTGCCCACCGTAAGCCGATTCTCATCGCAACGGGCACTCCTAGCGTCGGTTCCGCATTCGCCGAGGTGACACTAACGCTATCGGGGGACGTACCCGGGTAAATTAAGTCTTGGGCGGGTAGGTCTTTTTAGCGTGTTTTCCAAAACTCGCTTTGCTCTTCTTAGAGCCTGTTCTTGCTCTCTTTTTCCCCTTGCTGGCTCGTTTCTTGTTTGTCTTCTGCAGGAAATACAGGAACGGGAGGGTGCTGCTCGGATGTGGCTGTTCAATCAGCTCGTATAACTTCGTATCAAACGGACAGCCTACCAGGGCCCAGCTCCCTGGGAGGTTCTATCAGGTCCATGAGCATCCTGCCGAACAGCCTCCGGGTTGGCGTGGTGCGTAATGGCCTAAGATTCCTGTTTGAGTCCGGCTCGAACAGAGTTCTGCGCGGCTACGTGAAGACCCGGACGTGGTTTCCCGGGTTGGATTAGAAGTCGTGATCCCCAAGACTAGGAGTTTACCTTATCTACTGTAGGAAGTATTTGGCATGTACTGAGTTCGTTACGATCTCGTAGTTAGCCCGGCCCGATATTTCTCGGTAGGTCGGTTTGCTCCGTACTATATAAACAGGGCCCCTAAGGCGTTTAGGAGAACCTGGCTGGAGTTTACATCCCTGACTTAGAGCTCTAGCACTTTAGCACTTCGCATACACCACAATCTCGCCGAGACTTGTCCGTCTCGTCGAGCCATCTCTTGTATTTCTCTCTGATATATAAGAAAGGCTGGACGTAGGGCTATTATCTCTCCCGAGAGGCCTGAACCAGGATAAAATCCCTGTCTCCTGTTCGTTGCTGTTCGCATTGTTTGGCGTGTCTCCTATCTCAATCTTCAAGAACCTTAGCGACTTGAGATCGATATCTCAACCGTTGACAGTTGTGATGATTGGAAAGAGAGGGATCTCTCATCTAGATATGTTGCAGGGAAGGTTAGTTTTAGTTGCAGGGAGTGAGGTTGAAGGTGGAGCCACAGGGGATGGTGTTGTGGGGATAGCGATGTTTGTTCCACAAGGCGGCGGTGTTGTGGGATGACGTTAAGCATCTAGTGGTGAAGTCGTATTCACCAGGGTGGAATTTGTTAGAGTTTGTGTCGAACACATGTATAAGTTGGTTACGTGGACTCTGTGTTGTAATAGGCAAGGTAGGTTAGAGTAGGAGTCAAACTCTTGTCTGGTCTCCACTATATAAAGGGAGGCGACCCTAGTGTAAGCAGACATGACAACAACTACATAATAGTAGCATAGGTCTGAGGAGGTCAGTGGCCGGCTTGTAGTCGTGACCCGAACAGCCGACTGTGGTACTGTGGATTGGCGAGAAGTGCCCATAATCAAAGATAGGCATAAGACGAACTACGTCACCTAACATTGTGTCTCCTGGTGTCATTCGTGATCATGCATTGGTGCAAATCTTAACAAGTGGTATCAGAGCTTTAGGTCGAACCCGAAACGTGTCCAAGAGATCTCACGGTGTAAGACAAATGGTCCAATGTGTGATGGGGGATTGTTGAGTTTAGTCCCACATCGGTTAGCGGTGATGGGAGAGCACACAACTTAAAAGGTGGAGTGGTCATTATCCATCAGGCTAGTGTTTTGGGTTGAGTTGGACTAGATCTTGGTTGTGACTTCAGTTAGACCTAGGCCCGAGACCATGTGTTGGTCTCGGGATGGGCCGGATCGCTAGCGGGCCATGAGATGTGGCAAGATCGCAGCGGGCTTGTATGTCGTGACCCCGGCTTCACCAAGATCCACTCACAATCTATTGCTAGCTCCGAAAATCAGTGTTAGCAAACTTGTGAGCGACAATTTGTTGATCATCATCACACAATCACAAATAAGTAAGAGAATTACATATTATGCAAAAATAATTGTTACACAACTACTTGTAGTTTGATTTAAAGATGACGTAATATTGTCCATAATATATCAGAGTGCAGAAATTCAAATATGCAGTGGAAAAAGTATGATGATGCTCACTCTGACCCTTGAGCGTCAGCTAATCCTCATCAAAGTCTAGGACAAGATCCTCCTAATCCTGAAGATAGACTAGAAAAGATCCTCCTAATCCTCCTAATCCTATCATGAATACAAATTTATCTGTGATTTGTATAGTGGGTACATGGCTACCCAGCAAGAATCCTTATAATGATGAAGGATAATAACAACAACAGGGTGGCTATTTTGCATAAACACCTACACTAGTCATTATGGACAATATCTCATGTATTATGGACAATATTTGTTTTAAAGTGTTGTAAAACAAATTTGTAGAACAATTAATATTGATAGAGATTCCCAACAAAACACACAGAGCTCGGTTTCGAAAGCCCCTCCGTAGAACAAAGCTTGCCTCGAACAACTCAAACTACACCAACCCATCAAGTCATATTATTAACACATGAGATACCATGTACGACCTTCCTCCCCTCCCATGACCATGGGAACGGATATCATGATAGTTTTAACCTCTGTAGAGTGTAGTGCACTTTACCCATAAGCCTAGTGGTACTTTTATGTCTTAACTCTTCCTTTGGAGCACAGACCAAGTAACAATACAAGGCGATTCATTAGTTCATTCTGTTAACACCGATACCCCCTTTAAGGTTTCGACATCTCGGGTCCCCCTCTTGAGCCAACGAACCGCATCTTGATCTTTTCAAAGTAAAGTGTGTTAACAGTTTTTCCTAACTACTAAGTTTGGACTAGCACATGCTGCGCAACATGCTGACGCTAGCACTTATGCTTGCGCTTGTATGGTTTGGCCGGATAAGCACACGTCAAGAGTCCTTAGACCACCACATACCTCAATCCACAAAACCACCCAACTTGCCACCTTTAGGCAGTGTGCGTTTCGGCGTAGCAGCGCGTAGAGTAGTGTGCCGCTGCGCGCGCTAGCCCGAAAATTCAAATCGGTACGCTACGCTACGCGCAGCTACGCCCAATCGCGCAACGCCTTAGTCAACACACACCACGTAGGTTTTAGTTGATTAGGTTATTAAAGTAACTCAACACCTCCAATTATACCAAGTCACAAGAGTAATGAAATGATGAATAACCTATGCACAAGGATAGGCTAGGAAAATAACTAAGGCAGCAATAAATAGCTAAATTCACAGGTGAAAGCTCGAGCTCCCAGGGCTTAATTGATTTTGGTAATTGATGGCAACTGGGCCGTCTGGAACGCCAAGGATAAGGACTCCGTTGTTTCGTAGTTTCTTTGATTTGCTTGTGTGCGTTTTTGGTCCAGCCCAGCTACCGGCAAGACTCTAACTCTCTGGCTGCAAGGTCCCACTGAGCACAGTTCCAGAAACATCAGCCGTGGGTTCCATGGGGGGGTTCCGAGAGTGCCAGGTATTATAAGCCTATCCAGGTTGTCACCGTGTCCACAATTTGACAAAAGTGTCCCAAGACCTGAGGCGTGGTGACGAGAGGGGGCGAGAGAGGCTAAGTCCGAAGGGGTGTGAAGATTGGCCCATCGGACTGGGTCCGACCACCATCGAACTGGGCCCGATGGATGGGTGAGCTCGAGAGACTAAGTCCCGGAATACACAAGCCTCTGTCGGACCGGGTCCGACGATCATCGGACTGGGTCCGATGAAAGCTCGAAGTGAAAATCGACTAAGTCCTGGAAATCATAGCCTCTATCAAACCGGGTCCGACGCCCTTCGGACCGGGTCCGACGGATGAGAAAAGCGCCCAAACCCTAGGAATTAGAACTTCATCGGACTAGGTCCGATGACCATCCGACTGGGTCATCGGACCGGGTCCAACGTCTGTCCAACAAGGCCAAATCCCCGAAATTTGAACTTCATCGGACTGGGTCCTATGAACCATCGGACTGGGTCCTACGGAGTACAAATTTGGCCTAAACTTCATCGGACTGGGTCCTATGAACCATCGGACTGGGTCCCACAGAGTACAGATTTTGGCCTAAACTTCATCGGACTGGGTCCGATGAGCATCGGACCGGGTCCGACGGATAGATCTAAAACCCGGGAACGAAATCTAAGCCGTCCATTGCGATTTTGATCTAGGGTTTTGAGTGTAGGGCTATAAATAGGAGCTTGGAGCACGGGAGAAACTTGAAAAAGCCCATTATTGCAGCCACCCCATGCCATTGAGAGCTCCTCCCATGGTCTCCTTCCCACCTAGGGTTTCCATGCCTTTTGAGAGGGATTGAGAGAGGGATTGAGAGGGAGAGGGAGAGAGGAAGAAGAAGAAGCCATACCTTGCCTCCTCCGGTCATCCCCAAGCCTGTCCTCCTCACTCCCATGGTGTTCCTCATCTAGCCCTATGGTGGAAGTGAGGTGGTGAAGTTGGCGTCTTTCGGTCTTTGTGCTCTTGGGATTTCTTGCACCGGAGACCTCCAAGCTTCGTCAAGTGTACGACTACATCGACTACTTCCTCTACATCGACAAAACCCGTCCCAGTGGGCGGTCATCCTCCCGTGGGGTGAGGGTGCGTGCAAAGTCCGTCTTGCGAGGCGCCCGGTGACCGTGTGTCGGTGCCATGGAGAAACCCTCCTTGCGGGGAGGTCGGTGACCCTCGTCGGTGCCGCAGTGAAATCCGTCTTGTGAGGCGGTCGGTGGTCCTTCGTCGACGCCGGGGAGAAATCCGTTCTTGCGGGAGCGGTCGGCGACCTTGTGCGGGTGTCGGTGGGGGTGCGAGAGCTTTCGCTTGTGGAAGTTCTTGCCACTCTATACGGGTTCGGTGCTCACCCAACATTCGTTGTTGAAGAGCCCACGAGTGGATTGAGGACATAGGACGAGTGGGTCTTGGCTTCCATTTGGAAGTTCCTCACCGTGGAGTAGGAGTTCGCTTCGAACCACGTAAAATCTCGGTTTGCACCCTTCCTGTCATCCCTTTTACATTGTGCACCTTGAACTCGATTGCGTGGACTTGTGCCTTCGTGCCAAGAGTAGTCGCTTCCACTTAAGACTTGCTTGATACTTGACCACCGTCGCTTCCTATCACTGGTATTGCTAGGTTCAGACGATAGTTGGTTTCCAAATTTGCTAAGGCTTACAGAGTCCTTGTAACCTACTCGTACACATATTCGACACAAATACCTAACACCTCTCGGCCAGAGATCCTTTCAACAAGGTAGATGACTCAGTGTGAATTTAATAGGCTTCTACCCGATCCTATCATTTCATGCATGAGAACAATAAATAAAAACAATAATCGGATGAGTTTTGCAAAATAGGATAGAAAGATGCAAGCTATCTTGCCTTGGTAGTACTCCGGGTCTTAGGATCCTCCTTCGAACGACTCCCGAAATCCTCCCGAACAGCGCGAACACGGACAATCTACATGTATATTCCAGAAAAATCTAAAAATAATTTTTTAAGGTGGGGCACTGGGGCCCCTTTTCATTCTCCCCCACCCTTTCCTCTTCAGTTTCACCTCTGAAAATTCAAGGAATTTCACAACCACCTTGGATTCCTCATTGAAGCCACCAAGAAGAAGGAGATCAAGAGCTTGCAACTGAAGTTTTAATGGCCAAAACAGTTGCCTATCACTCCATTTCGGTTTCTTCAGTTGCTAAGCCATCAATTTAAGCCGTTTTGCCATACAATTTGTCACCAAATGACCTATAAAAAACCCCCAAACCGAGCTCTATTGCTACCCCCAAAATTCCTCTCTTGTACACCGAATCGATCGTCTCCAGTGAGCTCCTACCCTCCCTCTGCCCTTGTGGATATAGCCCAGGCCAGCCCCGAGCCGCCGCCACCACCGTAGTGCCGCCACGGCCTCCTCCGCCACCGCCGCTACCCCTCGCCGTGCCGCCGCCACCATGAGCCCCCCCTCCCCCCCACGAAGCTCCCCACCTCCTCACTTCGGCCGCCACCGTCACTGTTTGTGCCGCCGCCGTGAGCCGCCGCCGCTGTGCACCGCCTCCGGTCGTGCCGCCGCTGCCCGCCGATCCCCCGCGCCGCCGCCTTGCTCCGCCGCTCCGCCTCCGACCGCCACCGTCGCTGGAGCCGTCGGCCCGTCGCTCCCACCGGACGCCGCAGCGCCCTCCTCTTCCTCTGTTTCTCTATCGGGAGGAAGAGGGAAGCTAGCGCCACCCCCCTTTAGCCTTTGGGCCAGGCCAAAGGCCCATCAGGTGGCCCTTTTTGATTTTTTTTTAAAAAAATCAGATTTTGGTATTTTGTAGAAAATAGCCAAGTTCATTTAATTGTTTAAAATTTTCCTATAAATCGAAAAATTGTGAAACTAATTTTTATAGGTTTGTAAAAATGCCTAGTATTTGTCATAAAATTTGGCACTATTTTGTTAAAAAATAATTTCTAGAGAATTTATTCTTAATTGACTATTGTAACAATTTTTATAAATAAAATTAAAAATTGTGAAACCAATTTTAAAATTTTCTTTTGAACAAGAACAACCTGCTGTAAAATTTTCATATGCATTGCATTCATCTATTTTTGGCTTTTGCGCATTATTGAATTTGTCCTGCCTCTTTGTTGTTCGATAGGATCGGGCGATTTGAGATGATTTGAGGACACTGCCGGCAATTGTGAGAATTGTACCCGTCAAGGCAAGTGCTGAACCTTGCTACCGACTATTTTATAATGCCTTCCTAGATGTTTTTATGAAATATGCATGTATGTTAACAGTAAAATTGGCTATGTAACTAGAGTAGCTAATCCCAAATAATTACTTAGTTCATACTACAACATTCTTTGCTGCCATAGGACTAATATCTAGTCTTACATAATAGTCCTCCATTGAAATTAGGTTTTGCTCTCATTAGAACTGCTTAGAACTGCAATGCCCCTATCTGCACCTGTTTAAATTGCTATGCCAATGAACTACTTGTGTTTTGAAAAGACAGTTAAACCTGTCGCCTTTTAAATGAGTGTAGATTATAGTGGGTTCGAGGGTAAAATGGTGTTTTAGCAAAACCTGTTTGGGGTGGCCCGATGCAAGGAGGTGTGCATTATGCTGCGGTCAATATTGCACGAGATTGGGTCATGTGTAGGACCCACCCAGATCGCTAAAGACCGATTCCTTGAGGTAGTTGAGCTAAGTACTACAGTGCGATCATTGAGTGCCTGTGTGGGCAGGCCCTGGCTTAGTAGCTTTTGGAATCCTAGTTCGGTGCCCATCCGGTGGGACTATCCTGAGGGCAATGGTCTTGGGTTGTACTATGCTAAGGTCAATGGTGCAACTCGCAGCCAGTCGAGTGTGGTACTAAGCCGAGGCCAATGGTACCCACTGTTGTGCTGTTGGGAGCGGGGTTACCTGATTAGGCGGAAGACTGCCAAAGGCCTTCTCAGGAAGACCCTTTGGTCCGGGAAATCATGTCTCGTGGTAAAGCGTGCAACCTCTGCATAGTGTAAAATTGTCATGACAGCCATGCCCATGTTCAAGGGCGGACGACGGGGAGCTGCCTCTTTAGCAGTGTTCGTTTCAATTTTCAAAATGTTTTTCAAAAGAAATTTGTTTTATTCTCCTCACAGTGGGGAACTGTGAGTGATGAGGGTATAGATTCATTGCGGGGAACCATGATCTAGCCACTTGGATTTTGACTGTGGCCGAAGGAAAGAAAAGAAATTGAAAACAAAATATTTGTTTTAATCATGTTTTTCCTCATATTTCAAAATATAGGAAATACCTTTGAAAAGTTGTCTTTATGCAAAAATGACCCTTAAACCAATTGCTTTGGAGCCTTAGTTACATTTAGTCATTCTCGCTTGTTGAGTATTCACGTACTCACCCCTGCCTTTTATCCGGGCTGCTCATTCCAACTAGCAGGTGTTGGACCATCCGAGGAGTATCCGAAGAAAGAGTACTATGAAGACGATGGATTCGCAGCTAGGATTCAAGACAATGAGTTTTAGCTATCTAAGCGCTGCACCTCCAGTGTGCCTGTGGTTGTGGGACGTCACTCGTTTTCCTGTGGTTTCTATTTGAATATTGTAATAAGACTTCCACGGTTTTCTTGATGTAAGGGTTGTGGTGCCCAAAGACTTATTGTAATTATGCCATGTTGGCAAGTATTTAATAATTCTAGTTTTATGCGTCTTTGGTTGTGATCCAAAACTGTATGTGTTCAAGCTACTTGATCCAGGGATTTGAACAGGTAAATACGCAGCAGGGACTTGACCTAAAAATCGGGTCCCTACAGGGCTCTAATTGGGCGTGCTCATAAGCCTTTTGTTTTAGAAAATTCCGAAAATCGGATGGTAAAATTAGAATCATTGTTAGAATCACAAATCAATTTTCACGAGATTGAGACACTATTAGTCTTGATCAACATAAAGGGCGAGACAAGACATGGCCTTAGTGGTCTTGTTAATCGTGATCAGAAGAGGCTTACTAGTAATGATCAAGGCATGCCTTGCTTGCATCCTCCACTCTGATGGCAGTGGAGGCAAGGCACCGAATATGATTCAGGCGATTATGGCGTTGTCCCGCAAGACATCAAATTTCTGCATAGCCATGTCGTGGATGCAGAGGATACACGGCGACACCCGACCTCCAGATTCGGTGCCCATCGGGGGTGTTGGTGGCCGAAGACGTTGAGACGGGTGTCGGATCCATCACTGACGGTGGCTGCCGGAAGTCGGCTAGCCGACGGTTGTTAGGAAATACGCCGATGCAAGATCACAGAGTCCATGTAACCTACTCGTACATATATTCGACACAATACCCAACAAACTCCACCTTGGATAATATGGTCTCTTCACCTTGAAATCGTTCCAGCGTCTTGCGTGAACCTTGTACCCGGCCTCTGGCTGCTTCCTCCTTTAGATATTTGTTTGACTCCCCTTGAATCTGTACCTCTAGATCCAATATTTAAGTCGTCGAGCAGGCTTCCCAGTCCGCCACCATGCACCACATCCGTGCACTGCAAAACATGTCGCACCCTGGCCATCTGTATCCACGTCACGGCTTTGCCCTCAGTGACGTGATATAGTGCCTCCTGTGCAACATCCAGTCATATCACTGCTCCCGCCGTTCCGATCTATCCGACATCCATCCGCGCCTGCCAGTTTGATCGCGAACGCCAAGGTCATCGCTGTCGCCTGCCGACCTCGCCAGTTACTTTGTCAGCACGATCGCCACGTCTGGTCAATCCCTGCCAACGGTAGCCCATCGAAAGGTTCGAGCCTCCTGCCCGAAGTGTCTGATACCACCGATGAATCGTCGATCACCACCATGCTCCATCTTGCGCCGATAAGGCATTTTCTGCGGCGCCCGATGTGACCAGGTCACGGCCACATGCCGGCCGCAAACCACCTCTAGCTTTGATACCACTTGTTAGGATATGCGCTGATGCAAGATCACGAACGACACCAGGAGACACGATGTTTGGTAACGCAGTTCGGCATCGCTGCCTACGTCTGCGGGGCTCTGATTATGGGGCGCTCCTCCCCAATCCATAATACCGCAGCACACTGGCTAACCAGGTCACGGCCACATGCCGACCGCTGACCTCCTCTTGCCTATGCTACTATTATGAAGTCGTTAACTTGATTACACTAAGGCTGCCTCCTTTATATAGTGGAGGCCTGGAGAGAGTCCGACTCTAACACTAACCAACCCTGCCTATTACAACACAGAGTCCTTGTAACATACTCGTACACATATTCGACACAATACCTAACAAACTCCACATTGGAGAATATGGTCTCTTCACCTTGAAGTCGTTCCAGTGTCTTGCACGAATCCGTGCACCCGGATTCTGATTGCTTTCTTCTTTTGCAGCCTACAGCTAGCCGTCTGACGAGTTCTCATCAAACTCGCCGCCTCTTGGAACAAACGACGCCGACCCTGCAACATGCTTAGCAGCTCCACCTACAACAGAAGCTACTTCTAACAAAAGAACCTCAGCACTGTCGCCTCCGGAGTCATACGAGCCTATTGCCAAATTAGCATCTGCTCCCTTTGGTGGACCTGGACAGTCCCACTTCATGTGCCCCCACTCTTTGCATCTGAAGCACCGTACCGCCCTGTTATTTTTCTTGTTCTTCTTTTCGGCCCCATGACCGCCTTGATCACCTGAGACTAGCAAAGCAACATAACGAGGTTCCTTCACTGCATTTTTATTCTTCCTCAATTGATGAGACATAAGCGCTGCAGTATTATCCTCAGTTTTGATGCTATCATTGTCATATGTCAACGTCGTGACCAAATGCTCAAAGGACGGAGGCAACGAACAAAGAAGAATAATTGCTTTATCTTCATCAGCGATTGTCACCTCCAGATGTGACAAATCCGTGACATACCTGTTGAAAACATCAATGTGTGCTTGTAGATCTGACCTCTCCTGCATCTTCAGCCCATACAACTTCAGCTTCAGATAAAGCTTGCTGGTCAGAGTCTTGGACATGAACTGACTGGCCAGCTTGTCCCAAATTTTGTTCGGTGATGACAACTCCATGACATGATACATGATCTGATCTTAGAGACAAAGGCGTATGGTTGCCGCAGCCTGCAACCTCATCTCCTCCCAATCACTGGCGTCCACCTTCGCCTTAAGAGCCACCACAATACCTTGCTGTATCAGAATATCCCGGACCCTCGCCTGCCATAAACTGAAGCTTCCTGTACCGTCAAACTTCACCATATCGAAATTTGTATGTGTTGGCCTCATCCTGCCGACCTGCGATTCTACCAACGCCAACTGCTTGTCGATGGATGTATCGCCACTCGACCCGTTCGTCATCTTGAACAGATCGCCAACAGCCCTCCAAGAACGCCTCCCTCCTTCGGAATCTCACGCCTAAAAAACTCCTCCGAAATCTGCGCTCAAAACAGCTGTTGATTGCTTTGAATTGTTGGGTTTGGCTCCCCTTAGACCCCTTTTATAATGTTGAGAGAACCCCCTTAAAGGTGAATTCTAGTCTTTTAGACTTCTAATCCCCCTCAAATTCGGGCTCCACATCCACCTCCTTGATTTATTCTGTGAAAATTCAAAAGGAAAAAACGCCACAGGCCCCTGCTGGCCCGCCACGCGCTCGCCTGGGCTGCCCCGCGATGGGCCTCCCCGCCTGGCCGCCGTGCGCCCCGCCTGGGCTGCCCTGTGCTGCCTGGCCGCCGCCCGCGCCCGCCTGGGCCGCCCCCGCCTGGGCCGTGTGCGCCCCGCGCCTGGTCGCCGCGCCGCACTGGACTGCCGCTCCGCCCTGGGCCACCGCGGCCTGCCTGGGCCGTGCGCTGCACGCCGTCTGCGCCGCCACCTGCCCCTGTACTGTCTCCACGAGCACAGTGCACCGTGGGACCCGCCTTTGACGTCCACCGTTCGCCGAAAAACTCCAAAAAATCACAGCAAAACCACTTCTAACTCCAGATCCAATCTTCAATCTTTGAGCCCTCGAGCAGGCTTCCCAGCCCGCCACCATGCACCACGTCCGTGCACGGCAAAACATGCCGCACCTGGCTATCTGCATCCACGCCATGGCTTCACCTCCAGTGTCGTGATGCAGCGCCTCCTGTGCAACATCCGGCCACGTCTGGTCAATCCCTGCCAACGGTAGCCCATCGAACGGTTCGAGCCTCCTGCCCGAAGTGTCCGACACCACCGATCGAATCGTCGATCGCCGCCATGCTCCACCTTGCGCCGATGAGGTGTTTTCTACGGCGCCCGTGTATGCATAAACCCCGTGTCTCTCCCTAGATCTTCCGCATGGCCAACCTTGCCAACCAAGCTCTGATACCACTTGTTAGGAAATACGCCGATGCAAGATCACGAACGACACCAGGAGACACGATGTTTGGTAACGCAGTTCGGCATTGCTGCCTACATCTGTGGGGCTCTGATTATGGGCGCTCCTCCCCAATCCATAATATCGCAGCACACCGGCTAACCAGGTCACGGCCACATGCCGGCCGCTGACCTCCTCTCTTGCCTATGCTACTATTATGAAGTCGTTGTCCTGGTTACACCAGGGCTGCCTCCCTTTATATAGTGAAGGCCTGGATAGAGTCCGACTCAAACACTAACCAACCCTGTCTATTACAACACAGAGTCCTTGTAACCTACTCGTACACATATTCGACACAAATACCTAACAACGGTGGTCCGTGGTCCGGGCTTCAAGCGGCGGCGGCACTTATTGGGGGGCTACTCTTGGGAACCCTAGCCTCCAACAGCGGTTGAAAACCATGGGCCAATGGTCCAGCCCAATCAGCTAAGGAACAAAAGAATTTTCAGAAATTACAATTTAGTCTTTTGGAAAGAAGAAAATTACAAATAGGTCCATTCAATTAAAGGATGGATTCAAAAGTAAAATTTGCATATGAGCTCTAGTCTGGAGATTCCTCGTGAAATTGCAAATATATTTGATTCAGCCTAGCAATATTGTAAATTGATGTATTACCGCATACATTGTGATTTTACCCCTACAAATGTTGATAATCACAATTTATTTGTGTTCAAATGCAATTATTTACATCTTAGGGCATTTTTTTTATGAAATTATTTTTCTAGCATTTGCATTTCCATATGCATTCAGTGATTACCTTTTAGTACGGGATCTGTGGCATAAGCTATGATCGTAGCGTCGCCTGCATCATTTTTAAGCGGACTATATGTCCATAGCGAAGAGTAGCTCACCCATAGCCAAAGGTCTATACCATTAAAATAACATTGCAATTTGGTGATTATTTCTATGAGTTGTGAAAACACGATGTGCTGGAATATATTGCATTGGTTGCGAATGTAGCGTCACTCGTTCTTTCTAGGATGAAGTTTATGTATATAACAATGATTTGATCACTCACTACTAAGAGGTCTACACCTATTACAATGCAGCTGGTGATTACCTTCATCGTGCATAAAACCAACATCTAATGGTATAATGGTACAGAGTTTCTATCTTAAGCTGCGACCGTAGTGTCTCCTACTCCTTTGGGGTGGAGTCTAAGACATTAGCTCGCCTATACTGTATTGAGAATCTACACATATCTCAATGTTATTGAAATTTCCTATTTTCCTACATTAAGATTGTAGAAAATTAGGGAAACCATTTTTATGGTTATTTTATCGATGGATTTTCCTATGCCAAAATTTTCTTCGAATCCGATAAGACCAGAAAGATCTCAAAAATTGGATGGAAGATTTTAGGAAATTAATATTGTTATCCTTGGAGTGGATAATTTTTATATTCTCGTATTTCACTCATTTCATGTAACTAGGATATTGTTGACGTCAAATAAACGCAA
>SPJY01027835.1:0-24743 GCA_005191435.1 Raddia distichophylla | reverse complement strand
AGGGTTTTTATCCTGGTTCCTTCGAGCTCTGTCGACATCCTTCGGCCTGGTTGACGGTGAGATCAGTTTTTTTTAGATTGAATTGATTTTGGGGATCTGTTTGTGGGATGTATATATGTTGTAGAGTTTGACTTCGTTTCGATTGAGGGGTTTCTCTAGCTCGACTTCTATTTGACTTCGGTTTGATTGAAAGCTGGGCAAGCTCGAATACTGCCTTGCCTCTCTCTTTGTCTAGCAACCAACGGGAGAAATAAAGGCAAGTGCAAAGCGAAGATCCTGTGATGCGACGATGGTGTGGCAAGGACGTCGACAGTTCAAGAGCTTTTCTAGCATGGGCGAGGTGGGTGGGGGCGACACCAAGATGAGCCGTTGGCTTGGGGGAGGCCGCGTCGGGGGCGACAGCCGGCGAGGTGGGTGGGGACGCCGGCCTGGAATAGAGATGGCGTGGAGATGGGAAGGGATAGAGAGAGAGAGGGAGGGAGAGTCGTGGGGAGGGAGCGTGGAGAGGGAGAGAGACGTGGGGATGGCCGAGTGGGGGGCGGAGCAGGCTAGGGTTTTGAGGGGTAGGAGGCGAGCGTTGATGGAGAGATGGACGGTCAAGATCAAAGCGGTGGATGACAAGGTTGCCATCACCAGCTGCGCCTCCCTTTGCCCAGCCTCCCGCCTTGCCCACCTCCCTTTGCCCAGCCTCCCACCTTGCCCTCGCCACCGTCGGCCGCCGCCTCAAGCCATTGTCGTCGCTGTAGGTTGAGCCCAAGCCGTGTCGTCGTCGTCGTCGCCGCCCTCCATGGTGGAGAGATTTCGCTAGGGAGAGAGGGCCCACCCTTTATTTGTCTTTCTTCGTCCGTTCGGCATCGCGCTCCCGCACCGACAATCAGATTAGAATTGAACGGCATCTAAACCCTAACACATCCCGCAGGCCGCACCCCACGTCCCCACCCTCTCCCTCCCCCTCCCTCATCCCTCACGTCTCTCTCTCCCTTCCCATCTCCACGCCGTCTCTCTCCCAGGCCGGCATCCCTACCCACCTCGCCTGCCGCCGCCCCCGACGCGGCCTCCCCCAGGCCGACGGCTCGCCTCGGTGTCGCCCCCACCCACCTCGCCGGCCGCTGCCCCCGACGCGGCCTTCCCCAGGCCGGCGGCTCGCCTCGGCGTCGCCCCCACCCACTTGAGCTCCAGCGGACGGTAGAGATGGAGGCGCAGCCTGCTCGCTCCATGGCGCGCATTCTCTGCGACGACGCCCTCGCCGCATCCCTCTCTTTTCCCACAACGACCCTCCGCCACTTCTCCCACGGCGATGGCCAGATCTGAGCGCTCCGTAGCGGCGGCGACGACGCGGATCCCTTTCGACACCAAGTGCGGCGTCGGCGCCAACTACAACCATGCCTTCGTCGAGTTCGTAAGGCTTCTCCTCCCACCCCGCCCTCTCGATCCCCTTCCCTTCATCCATCTCCGCAATCTGGCCTGGAATTATGTGGGGATTCTGGATGGACTCACCGGATCTATCTACTTTTTAGCTGTGCAATAGTGGGGCATATGCATGTTATGATATTTAGTAAAGTTCTTATTTGAGCTCTAACCCGTGCTCTTGATCAAAAGAAACATTCTTTTTTAACCAAAACAGAAGAAGCAATTTTCTAATCACACATAAATCGTAATGTTTTTCTTTTTGAAGAAAACCGACATAGCCATCGTATCACATCTTATACTCTTATTTCTAGGCGCACACACTGCTCAATTGTTGAAGGGAGAATACGTATTAATTTCTTTTAGATTGTAAAGATTTGTTAGCTCCTTTCCATGAGATGAGCATGTTCCTGTTTGCAGTTTTGTTAGTTTTTGGGGAAGCAGATTTTATGCTGACTATATATTACTGGTATGCAGATCCAATAAGGATTCTAAAGAGACTTAGTAAAGTTGCTACTGGTAGAAGTCGAGGATATTGGGCACTGAGGCTATCTGTCGATTTGGAGCATATGGGTTGTCCAAATGAGAGCCTTTCAATAGCTGAAGGAGGAGTGATTGATCCATGGGTCTGCACTGGATCAAAGACGGCACTGTAGAGGAGAGTGTTGCGTGTAAGCAAACCTGCACGGCGCTGGAAAGTTCCTAGCTACGCTGATTCGTTAAGAGCATGGCTAGGAGAAGCTCTAGATGATGTTTTAAATTTGCAGCACGTATAGAGTGTCTGGTAGGTGATGGAATCTTTTAGAGTGTAGTGTAAAGTCTGAAAGGACGTTTGCAGCAAAACTGTAAATTTGCAGCAGCTTTTAAAGCTGCTGCTAGCTTAAGAGAAATAAATATAAGTGCAAAGCGAAGATCCGATGATGCGACGATGGCGTGGCAAGGACGTCAACAGTTCAAGAGCTTATCTAGCATGGGGGCTCGGTTGCTAGACCAAGAGAGAGGCAAGGCAATATTCGAGCTTGCCCAGTCGCACCTATAAAAGATTTTCATCCGTTAAATGATTATTGATCTCGCAGTGCACGATCAGCCTAACAAAAAAGGTCTTTGTTCCTACAAGTAATCGAAGGAAGGTGAAGTGTACGGTTTATGGAAATTTGGAAATTGAAAAGGTATTGTAGCTGTGTGGGCACATCGGCCCACTACAGTCCACCAGAAATTGATAAAGATGGACGGCTCCTCCGGTTATTCAATTGAGCAGAGAGAGAGTTCTAGAGAGAGAGAGAGAGAGCATAATGGGGGGAGAGGCCACGAGAGAGAGAGGGAGATGGGTGGTGGCTCCGGCAAGGTAGGATGCGGCGGCGGGGTGCAGAGCCAGCGGCGTCGGCAACGGCTTGAGGAGGCGGCCGACGGCGGCGAGGGCAAGGCCGGAGGCAGCGTCGGCAGCGGCTTGAGGCGGCGGCGAGGTCAAGGCCGGAGGCTGGGCGCGCGGTGGCGCAACCGGCGGCGGCAGTGGCTGGAGCGACCTGCGGCGTCGGCAATGGCTTAGGGCGGCGGCAAGGGCAATGCGGGAGGCTGGGCAAAGGGAGGCGGGCAAGGCGGGAGGCTGGGCAAAGGGAGGCACGGCTGGTGATGGCTACCTTGTCTCCACGGAGTGAACTCCTGTTCCTTCGAGCTCCGTCGACATCCTTCGGCCTGGTTGACGGTGAGATCAGTTTTTTGAGATTGAATTGATTTTGGGGGTCTGTTTGTGGGATGTATATATGTTATAGAGTTCGACTTCGTTTCGATTGAGGGGTTTCTCTAGCTCGACTTCTATTTGACTTCGGCTTGATTGAAAGATTTCGATTAGACTTTGGTTCAGTTCGGTGAGGGGTGGAGATCGAGGGGCAACCGTGACGGTGGGGGAGAGGAGAGGAAGAGTTGTGGGGAGGGAGAGAGAGGTGGGGATGGCCGGGTGGGGGGCGAAGCAGGCTAGGGTTTCGAGGGGTAGGAGGCGAGCGTTGATGGAGAGATGGATGGTTGAGATCAAAGCGGTGGTATTGGTGGGTTATTTTGGCGAAAGGGACAACGAAGAAAGAGGAAGAAATATCCTCTCTTTATAAGTAGTAATAGATAGATAGATGAACTAACGCATATGATGGATAGCTTGTCTATCTCGCAAAAAAATTTACATGACCTGTATAACAAGAGCATCCACACGATTGGTATTCCCATGGATGAGTAAGTGTACGACCCATGACAAAATTGCATCGGTAAATTTACATCCGGTCAGGTCCACGCATCATCTTTCGTCAGCAGAATCAGCGCCTTGAAGCAAATCACCTGGCCAATGTAGTATGCGGTTACGAGGTCTTTCTTATGGCACCCCTTTTTTCAATGATCGCCTCGATCTAAGATTGTTAATACGACGATCTTACATGTAGACCTGCTACTTAGAACAAGGAAGTCCCTCCTGAGGGTAGGCGACCTGAAGCTTGCAGTTCCTTCAGAGTACCTGCCAGCCAGTCCAAGCCCTTGTAAAGACCGTCACCTTTGCGGGCACAAGAGCCTTGGATGTGCCAGATGCGGTTCTTCAAGTCATAGAGGCCAAGGCCTTCACACACCTCCGTTGGTGTCATTGCCCCTTTCTGACAGAGCATAACCACCCGTTTTCACAAAATCAACTTAGGTGCAACTAACAGCATTCTTGGAATAACAAATATATCATGAAATGCCACATAATTCCCACACAAGCAACACAGCAGCATAATGTAAACAGCTTGAACGTGTCTTCATCTATTTATCTTGATGCAAAGGCTTCTACATTAGAAAACAAAAGTAAGGTGCCTCTTGGTGTATAAAAATTCAGACTCATTTGATTGGAATCCAACACATGCCACACTTTGCCACCTTTTATTCCCAAACTTAGGTTGTGGTACAAATGTGGCATTTGTTGGCAAGTTTAGTAAAAAATTTACTACAAGAAAAAGTTATGTGTTTTAAAATTAATGGGACAAGATGTTACTGTGTTAGATATCTTAAGGTATATGATGATCAAAATAAGTACACATTCGCATCACAGGAAGGTAACGACTTGAAGAAAGGATTAAGCACGCTCACTAAGATCAAGCACATGTATTCCATGTTTTATGTTAAAAAAGTATAGCAGTCAAGTTTTGCTGCCTTACCATATCTTGTTTATTGGCAAATACCAATATGACACTGTTAAGCATCAAAGGATCATTAACTATTGCCTGCAACAAGGCTGCCGAATATTAGCCTAATTAATAAATAGTAATGCAAACCTAAGACAGCAATGAGCAGTTATGACAATATATCAAACCTGAAACTCTGCTTTGGCTTTTCCAATTCTCTCTATATCCAATGAATCTACCACGTAGATCTGCAAATCAGTATATACAAATATAATATAAGATGCCATTATAATTTATAAAGCATAGTTGGGTATGTTCATGAATACATCCAAATCTCAAATCCCAAATTTACCACAGATCCACCAAAATTTTTCTAGCATGGATCACCCAAGGAAGAAAGACAACAAAAATGTAGAATAAGGTTTTTAGTGAAGAGCATCATATAACTGTCCAGAAAAGTATATAACTATATGGGGAAATGTGTCGTGGGACACTTCAATTTCAATTTATTGCTGTTGGAGTCACTGACACATGGAGCAATGACCATGCAATTGTAGTGTTGCACAGCAAATTTCCCTCAACTATATTTACATTCTAGACAATAAGAATAAACTAATCAGTAACTTCCATTGAGGTTAAAATGTTAAATTACACAAAAAAAAAATCTGTAACCGAGTTTGTTTTTGCCTATTCGAAAGAATGATCTCTGTACACATTTGCTTATAATGATTAGTAATAAATTAAGGGCTAGACCCATAGTATAAGCAATTTTTCTGCTAATCATGAGTACAAACAATCTTTTTGCATAAGAATGATATTTGCAACTTGAGAAATTGAACTAATATAAGGTATAGTCTAGCAGCTCAATACTCCAGAGTAATGCCTTAACTGTCTACCTAGCAAAATGTTCACTTATAAGCTCACAAGGTAGCATATGAAAAAATAGACAACATTCACCAATTTTAACTTAAGGTATGGAATTAAACTATGAACTAAAAACTAAAAATGTTTGTCTAGTATTACATAATGATAAAAAATAAGATGATTGATAGTCACCAAATTTACACTAAATTCATAAAAAAATCATGTTGAAAAGGCAGTACATATATATCGCTTATTTGGTAAACCCGTATTAAGATGAGTTTGATAAACAAGTTCTAGAACTCCATAGCAAATTCATATCATTATTTTTAAGAATAATATTTTAGACATATATTATGGTATCAATATAATCTAACTTTTCTCTTAGAAAATTAATCACAAGATTATTTGGTCAGCTTGTCAGGTTTACAGATAGTTTGAATTAAAAATGCATGTGTATTATAGATTACCACAAACAAAAACCGAAAAACAATCATATCAAAGTCAACCACAATTACCTCAGCAAAATGACTAGAGGCTAATATGAGTACGTCAAAGTTTTTTTAACTAAACAAGTTAATCGAAACAATACCAAGCCATCTGTATTATTGAAGTAATGCCTCCACAAGGGCCTCAACTTCTCTTGGCCACCAACATCCCACACTGTAAACATCACGTTCTTGTACTGAACTTTCTCGACATTGAACCCTAGTAGTAATAACAGAAGAAAAGCAACATCATCAGCTGGTGTACCGTGTACAGGCAACGTGACACATCCATTATTTTTTAAAAAAAAATCACAAAAGCTTTAACAATTCTGTTGTTAAAGTTGTTGTTAAACAATAGTCGCATACACGCAAACACAATTACAAAAACAGGAGACACAGATCTGAGAGACAAAAGCCAGGCACAATAATCTTTATTGATTCATCTCTCTTGTGTACAATGGGGTTTATATATATAGCCTAGCCTAAATTCGGTTTTGCCCATAATACCCTTAGGGTTTGATGTGGGCTTCCGGCCCATAAACCTCCTAGGGTTATAACACTCCCCCTTGGGCTAAACCGCGATATGCCAATGCCTCATCAAAAACTCCATCCAAAAACCCAGTGGAAAAAAAGGATTGGAGAAAAGAGTACATTGCACACGCATGCTGTATTGCAATATTGCCTCGTTAAAAACCTTGTTATGAGAAAACCCAATAGAAAAAACTCATATAAGGAAAAAGAGTTCAATATATGACCTTCAGGGTCTGATCTTCAGGATCAATACGGTCTACTGGACCTCTGCGTTATAAATCTTCTGGATCTATTTTGTGGTGTGGTAAAATACTTTAATTGATCGTCACGTCAACCTACTGGGTTAGACAAAGTGAAACTTCCAGGATTTCATATGAACCAAATCAATATTTAGCTCATGCTCTCTCTCAAGACGACATCCCAGATGCCTTCCAACGTTCAATGCCTTTCGGACATCCATCACACTATGCTTCTGGAAAGTGTGAACCAAGTATTTTGGGAACAATATAACTTAATCTTTAAGTACCACTATCCACTTCTGCAATACAAGCAACATTATCCTAATGAATAAACATGGGGTATGGATGGTACTTGTGCCACATAACTCCTGGATATGGTTGCCATCCTTTCTAGCCAAACAAACAAGTGAGGCTTCATATAAAGCATTAATCTCAAACACAATGTGAGATTTAGCGATATGCGGATTACACATGAATCCCGCATCCATATAACCTAACATGATCCTAGGTTAACAAACAACCCGAGGCCCTGCGTATCCAGCAGGTTCCTAAAGACAATTTAATGCCGGTCCAAACATCTGGTTGGTGCCGCACTAGGTGCTTACAGAGGTAAGGAACTTTAGGTCCTATAACCTCACATTGTCTTAGGTTTAAACACATATAATCCACTTCAGGGGATCACACTAACATGTGGGTAAAGTTGATTGCAATATCATATATCTTCTAGATATAACCTATCAGACCAACTGGGTCTAAATATTGTAATTATTCTCAAGTGGGTCAACACAATCAAATATCCTATTCAACAGGTCTTACACATATGATTGTACCACTATAACCAGTCTTACTTTGGCATTTAGGGGATCAATCAATTTGTCTTTATCACCAATTTACATTATACCTTCAGGGTACACACTTATACCTTCAGGGTAATAAAGAACACCACCACTCTCCCAACTCCGGGCAGGAGATGCACAAAACTAGTGCTCATGTGGCGAACTTCTAGTATCGGTATCACTAAGTCATCGTCCCCTATCGAGACCATTGGTGTAAAACAAATATCGACTGGTAATTAATCTTCCTTCAGGGAAGTGTTTATGTTTCTTCAGGAAACTAATTTTTTTACAGGAAAGAAACTTTACTTCTGAAAGAGATTATCAGGTATGAGATTTATTAATGTCGCAATTTTGCCATCTTGTATCAAGGAATAATGAGTTCTACTGGGACCTCAAGTCCTCAACAAGGATTTTCACAATCCAACAACTGCATATTTATTTATATCATCTGTCAGAGTTACTATTTAGCGAAACACTTATTATATATGGGAGAGTATGGGTCACTTCAGGGACCTTGGAACTAAAATTTTCGCCACCTCATTATTTATAATGACCTGGAGTTAGAGCTGCTGGCTCTCAAATTTCGATTAACCTCATGGTTCATCCTCAGTTGCTTGTCATATAACCTGATACAGGTGCTACAGGCGCCATGCCATGGACTTAGTTCAGGATCCTTATCATAGCAACTTAAGATGAACAATATGTGTCGACAATTTTCTCTCCATGTCTCATAAATGAGCACTTTCCGATATTAACCATAATTTAACGATAATTCTTGGTCGTCCCGCTTTCCCAGCACTATAACATGCGTGCATTAACTTCCTGGATATTCATCTTCAGGATGATCCTCTCCAGAAGGCCCATTACCATCATGGTAATTTCTCTTTAGAAGAATTTTATGAGTGATGAGCAATTTGTTTGACAAGTGCCATTGAATCTAAGATCCGTAGGCGTCCCCATAGACTTTAGATCAAGACTCAACAAATCAATTTTCGCAAAGGTGGATATACTATTCAACCTGGGGTATTCCACTCTTAGCGACTCATTTACTACAGGTAAATGATTTCCAACTCCTTTAAATATCTGGCAGTCTCCTCGCTTCTAACGTATAGGAGCACTCCTCGCTACTAGCGTACAGGAGCATTAACTAGTGCGTGAATATGAAAATCAAGATCTCGTAGGCATTTAACACGAAATAAGGGCATTTCTCTCCCCCTAATGTCGAGATCCGATTTTTATTACAGCATACTTACACAATCCCCTTTCATGAGCACAAGATTAATGGAACAACTGGTCCAAATTCCTCAACTACAAGTGGGAGCTCACAAGTGTATGCTTGGTGGTGATAATATTTGGAAAATATTTTGATTCCACGCATTACCATTGGGGAGTTAACAATATATGCAGTGAGCTTAGACTTATATTTTATTTGCCACGCGCTTGCTCTGGGCTATCATCTGCCCGCGCTAGGTGGCATGCCCGTGCTACGTTGCCGCACGCCCTACTGGGGCGGCGCACCCGTGCGGGGCCACTGATCATCCAACAAATTATGGGTTGCAAAGTCTAGCTTCTTTACTATTGCCCAATTACTCATACCATATATCTAATTAAATTTCAGGTTTAATATAAATGCGACAATATCAATAATTTGCATGGAAACTTTACTGTTCTGTAGGAACACAATAAATATTATATGTACGCCAAATAATAGTCAACTTCATGTGACAATAACATTACGGAGGTGTGATTATATTCCAAAAACGCATGGATTCAAGCATGTTGTCGCAACTTCAGGCAGTAGTGACGATAGTTGGGATTATTCTACTTCAGGCAAACCAATGTGACTTCCAGTCATAATGCAATTGTAAAACTAATATGACTACGGGTCATAATTTGCATGCTCGCGTTGGATCGCTCACGTCCGTTGGAGCCAAATATGTTCCAAATTTATCACAATTTACAATCACCAACATATCCGTTGCGCACTTCTGGTGCATAATTTAATCTGCATTTCTGGTGGACAAACCTGCCTATACATGCACAAACCCAATTCTCTCCCCCTTTTCACGTCAACCGAAAACTTACGGGTGATAGCATGTGCTATACAGGCATCTGCTTAAATCACTTTATAACTATACTGCAACAGGAGTATCAATTTTGTTGTCGTGAAACCAATATATAATTTGTAACTTCAGGTTACACTTTAGGTACCTTAAACAACCGGTTGGTAACACCACACCGGAGGAGACCGTAGACTGCTGGTCCAGGCTAAGTTAATTCTTTGGGGATAGACATATGTGCAGAAAATTTTCTCTAGCACAAATAAGGGAAAACATTTATCTTCAGGACATATTTCCACAATTCGTGTCTTCAGGACATTTATGCACTTGAGACGGTGTTGAGTAGGAACACTCTTCACCAAGGCAAGTATAACTATATATCTAGTTTTGGCATACATAAATCTAATTTTATTCCACGCAAAAATGCTTACGACAGGTAAGGCATATGCTTCAGGCATAATGTTATCAGATAATTAACTCTACTACATGAGAGAAGTTAGAAATAGAACAACTCAGACCATTATCTTGGCATAAGGGAAATAAGCATCTAATGCGAAACAATCAAGCAAAAGATGTAAACTACTCAGAATGAGTAAAACCCAAACTCTACAGGAGTCATTAAATTTTTCCATGAATTTCCAAGCGATGTCAGGAGTTTCTAATAATTTAGGGACTGCAGGTAAATAAATTATACTCCAAACATACAGTGCCAGGAAAACAAGCCATAAAAGACATAATGGTGCCCACAAAGTTTCTAGCAATTTCATGAATCTCTGCTAATTATTTCTGGTCTACAGGCCATATTATAATTATAACAATGCAGACAAACAATAACAACTCTTTGCTAGAAAATAAACCCATTAAAATGCAGCTTCCAAAGGTGGGCTAGGTCTAAGATTTTGCATATTATGGAAGCTCAGATATTATAATCCAAATCTGAAAGAGGGAGGATTTCGATGGTTACCTGGAATTGTAAGGACTAAAAAGGGGAAATATGCAACGAGAACCACTCGTGCAAATATTGTGTCCTTCGGGGACTGAAACATAGTTTCCAGGCACCATCTCAGGACGAATGACCGGGTCCATCCAAAATAGTACCGACAAGGGCAGCGACACCTACGGGGCGGCGAAGCCGAACCCGGCAGTGGCGTGACCGCGTCTACGGCACGACGGCATGAGAGCAGGCATCGCGACGCGGGATAACGGCGGAGCCGTGCAGCACGGGACCGGCAGTGGCACAGCCACGCTATGGGCGCGACTATCTTGGCGACGTAGGGCGCAGAGGACGACGACGACTGAGCCTTCGGGGCGTGACCGTGGTCCGAGCCCCAACGATAGTGGGAGCGACGCACTACAGACGCAGCGGCGACTCCGGTGCGACACGGGGGGCACGGCGGCCCACGGCACGGCGGCGCACGGGGAGGCGCGACGCAGGACCGGCACGGCGTGGCGCGGGGGGCATGGCCGCTGAAGGGGCGGCAGCCCACGGCGCAGCGGCGCAATGGACAGCCTTCGAGGCTACGGCCCACGACGCGGGGCCGGCACGGAGGCATGGCGCAACAGGGCGACGCCTTCGGGGCGCAGCGCGTGCAACGGGGCCGGGGCATGGGGCCAACGCGGTGCCGTAGGGGCACGGCCGCATACGGCGCGAGACGTGGCCGGCGCACAGCGGCGCGGATAATAATTCATCAATTTGCAATATTAAATAAGACAACAGGTCTAAACAGGATAAATTACAAAAAGGCGAATAAATAATTCACAATTAATTTGCATAATTAAAGGACTGCAGGCTTGAATTACAAATTAATGCAAAAACAGTGAATTAATACTTAATTAACAGGGCAACAAAATAAATAAAAATTAAATCAACAGGATTCGAAATCTGCGGGATTTCAGAGAAATTGACCCAAAAGAGGGCCTAGTTTGCCCTTTTTTATTTCTGTTATATTATTTTCCATCCCCCTCTAGAAGCGCGGCCCATACAAATCCGGCCCAACCGGCCTGTTAAGCTCATCCTGGTGTGGTTGCTAGGATTTCCCCTAAGCCACCAAACCAGGTGGCGGCGGCGGTGGGCACGGCGGCGGCGTGTTTCGCGGCATACCCGTAAGTTACCTTTATAACTACCCAGTTACGGAGTAGCGTTTGATAACCCCAAAGTATACAACTACGCATGCTGGGACTCTATGATGATCTCAGGTCTAAGGACCATATAGGTGTACCACTCGAGACAACAATCTGATGGCACTATTAAGATAACAATCTCAGCAGTGTCTCGGAGTAGGTCAATCCAACCATCCGTGTTCTCTAACACGTGTCCACATTATTGATTCGATATCCACAATATCTATGGTATGTGAAACAGTACCATCAATCAATACATGTGCCGATCAATCATTACTGCTCCTCATAATGATTCTGGATCAGGGATCAGTTTAGAATAATGTCATACAAACAATGTGTCTCACAACCAAGTCATACTTGATGAACAAAGTTATGACCATTATTCATGGAACCTGATAAGCTAGTTATCGAAAAGTACATGAACAAAGACGTATTACATAATCATCTCATGATTGATCTAGGGCATACTCCCTTCATGACGCACTATAGGCGCAGCTGCGACTGCTGGCGCGGCAAGGCAACGGTGCGAAGCAGGGCAACATCACGCGGAGCGGTGCAAAGGGCACGACAGCCGACGGGGCGGTGGCCCGCAGCGCGGAGGCGCACAGGAAGGCGCGGCGCAGAACCGGCACGGCGTGGCGCGGGGGGCACGGCCGCCGAAGGGGCGGCAGCCCGCGGCGCGGCGGCGCAATGGACAGCCTTCGAGGCTGCAGCCCACTACACGGCGACACAGCGAGGTGGCCGGCACAGAGGCGCGGCGTAACGGGGCGACGCCTTTGGGGCGCGACCCGTGCAACAGTGCCGAGGCGTGGGGCCAGCGCAGTGCCGTCTGGCCACGTGGGCCGCCTGGCCACGTGGCGCGACCTGGTGGCTTTCGCCGTGGGGGGTGGCGGAAGCCACCGATTCCGCCGTTCCACGTGGCGAACGCCATATCGCATGGCGGAAACAAATTTGGATTCTTAATATGAAAAAGATGTGGCATACTTTTTGAATTTTGATTTATGTATGTATTATTAAACCAATTTTTCCTCCCGGGAAACCATGTACACTTGATAGATTTCTTTAATTCTTCCTCTACTACCAACATCAACAACTTTATCTCCTCACGAACAAATCGGCAAAGCCTTCACATAACTTAAATTTCGAACACTAGAGCAGCAGCAACAAGAAATCATCTTCAACAAAAAAATGGATAACCTACCAATCGTAGGAACAGTCGAGAGGACCTCCCCGATGTGCAGCTTGTACAGGATGGTGGTCTTGCCCGCGGCGTCGAGCCCGAGCATCACAACCTAAACAACCAAGCATCACCAAAACGGGAAAAAAAAAAATCAAAATGGTACAGCACAAGCAATCCTCGAATAGCATCAAAAGGGGGGAGAAAAAAAATTATCGCCGTACCCGGCATCGCGTAGCTAACGCGGCTCGCGCTCGTCCCCGCCTTCGTCAACAACAAGGCGTACACGGTTTTTGTTTCTCGTGTCGGGCTGGAAAAGGCGGCTCCGTCCGTCCGTGAGAAGATGTTGCTCAAAGTTTGACAACATTTTAATGTTGAATATTGGATGCAGCAATATATCTTTTACAGATTCATCTGCTCTAAAGTTTCCGCAAAGAAATGCGCTTACATTGTAACACTGTTCGATCCTTCGGACTGTTCACCAAGAAGATATTCTAAAGACTATTTTACGTCAAGACCTCTAGCCAACAACAAAATATTACATGCATTTCCGGAGGGTCTATATGCAAAACAAAAGAAGCTCTCTCGAAGAATTCGTTGTAGAGACGTCGTCGTCCAGGACGAAGTCAAAACCTACCTCCATCATCTCCTTCGCTTTCGTCGAACTCGACCAAGAACGGGTAGGAAAGATCAACATCGACCAAAGCCATGACGACACAATAATCCGTCACGAGTTATTTGGCCAAGAAGAAATAAAGAAAACTTCATCAAATACCACCGTCACATGCAACAAGCATGCTAGTAACACACGTTCCAACTGTCGTCTCGAAAATGTCGTCGTCGTAGATGACCCCAAGGCCACCACCAAAGCCTCTTATTATTCTTCTTGGAGCCTTAACAAAAGCAAAAAATACATCGCTATATCTGCCGACAAAAAAGCAGATCCACCATCCTAAATGCCTGTCACGACCCCCTGCGTCTCCACAGGGAATCCAACACCAGGATCTGATACTAGGCCCAAACTAGTACCTCATGATGGACAATTCCGTGGTTATCATCGCTGGCATTCCGTAATTATTTCAAATAACGGAGTATTTCAAGATAGCATCATCTGCTATTACAATAAGATAGATATTACCAAATATTAAGAACGAATAAAAAGAACATCAGAGCAGCAACAACATTTAGCGACGATATCCAAGCAATTGACCTGGAACCCGCAGCTAGTCCTGCACACCTAAGTTCGGAGCCTCCTGGTCCTAATCAAACTTGCAATCTGAATAATAAAATTATTCGCGATAAGTAAAGTGAGTACGCGGTTACCCAGTAAGCAATCCTTAACAATGTATGCCATGGCAAGGGTAGGGGACAAGTTTATTTTACACAAAACCTATTACTAGTCAAATTTTAGTAAACAAGTTATATTTTATTGAATGCATGAATTCTAGTATTAACACGAACATCAAAGGAAAGTGCATCATCACACCAGGCCAATCCCAGCCTGCACTAGTCAAATTCAATACATGAGAAAACCTATCGTCCCATCCATGACCGTGGACACGGTTATCATGATAGTTTTAACTCTGCAGAGTGCGTACACATTCCCCACAAGCCCCGTCTCATTCCGAAGGAGATACGGTACAAGGCCTTTCCAGCCTACTACGCCTACCACTTCGCCTGCCCTTTCTTTTGGTTTCCCCGGCCACGCCGGTGCCTCCGCGGTAGGGCGCCTACTACTTCTGGACACCATCCGGGGCGTTCCCCAATTAAGCCATTCGGTCTCAGAGACGCACCTACCCCTCAGGTAAGGTCGCGAGTCTTCCCCTAGGGAAATAGTGACGAACCGTAACCGGCCAGTCTGCGAGCAAGTGGTTAGTAGGTTACGTAGGGTACTAAGCCAAGGCCGAAGGCATAAGTGGCTGTACTGTTTAGTTTGGTTTAGTAGTTCACAAGCATGAGTCCTTAATAGAGGAGACCTCCAAACCACAGCCTCAGCCCCAAAACCACCTTTCCGGGCCTCCCCTAACCAACCACACATTAATTTTAATTGATTAGGGTTTAATCAAAAACACCATCACGCCTCACAAAGGCACAATTTATAGTGAATCCCAATGCAATCCTAACATCTAGTCAAAGGATAGGCTAAGGAACAGTAAAGGGTTCATCAAATGAGATCTAGTCATGCTAGTAAATGACTAACATGAATAAGGCACACACTATTCTAATATGCATGCAAAGGTGAATTAAGAAAAGTAAAGACGATTATGCTCCCTCCGTCCAAAAATTGTTGCCCCAAATCATAGCCAAGAGAGCACATACTGTTTGACGGACGGAGATAGTTAAACATAGGACATGAATATGCAAACTGCCTGGTACGCGGGTGCACGCTTCTTGAGAAATTGTCGGCGGCCTCAACTCAGCGTTGCTGGCGACGAAGCCTCGATAATCAAAACGCGCTTCGGATCTTCGTGAATCCCGATCGAAATAATTTTCCTTCAACATCATCGCTCGGCATCCGCCTCGCGAAGGCGGCGACGACGATACGCACAACGATACACTCGCGAAAAGGCGACTGCAAAGAAAATTCAGAAAAATACAAAATAATTACTGTAGGTAGAATAAAATAGTAGAAGGCTAGGAAAATTGGTTCGGAGTGAATCGGACCTTCGGTGTAGGAGAAATAAAATTACGAAGGTGTACTGTTCATGATGAACAGTGTCAGCTGGGGGATCAAAACGGGGAAATCCCCTTTCTTCACTCACTGCCACACTCACATTTAAGAGGGAGAAGAGAGAGAGGGAGGGAGAGAGAGAGAGCACCACGAGAGAGAGGCAGAGAGAGAGAGGCGGCGACCTTGGCTCCTGCTAGGGCGGCGCTCCGGCGAGGACGGCGTAGCTCCGGCGGCGGTGGGGCCTGCAGGTGGCGGCGGTAGGGCAGGGCGACGGCGGCAGCTCCATGGGGGCAGAGGCGGTGGTGGCACCTTGAGGGAGAAGGCGGCGGCAGCAGGGCAGTGGGGGGCTGGGGCGGCGACAAGGCGGCGTCGGCGGGGTGGCGGTGGCAGGGAGGAGGCGGCGGCCCAGGGCAGGGCAGCACAGCGGCGACCCGGCCTGGGGAGCAACGGTGGCAGGACGGGAGCGGCGACGGCTGGGCGGCGCGACGCAGGGGTGAGGCGGCATCTCCAGCAAGGGGGACATGGTGACGGGGTGGCGGCTCTGGCTTGGGCAGAGGTTGAGGGCGGCGCACTCGGCGTCGGTTGCAAGGCTGAACCCTGATCTGGGCTCCGGTGACCTCGGGTGAGGCGGCCACCTGGGCGACGGCGATGCGGCTCCAGTGGCAGGTGGTGGACGGCGCGAGGGCTCGATCGGATGGAGGCATGGTAGGGGGAACGAGGCACGACGGCGGCGTGCTGGCGGTGGCTTGGCACCTGTGCGGTGCGGGGCTCAGATTGGGGTGGCACCGACTAGGGTTTTGCTGGTTTATATACGTTTGCAGAGGATTGGAGATAATTTGGCAAGGAGACCAAGGAGTTACGGCCCAGGATTTGGGCCAATTGGTTTAGGTTTAGACTTGATTAGGTTTAGGGACGGCTTAAGGAGTTGTCAACGATACTAACTCTGGAGTTAGGCCTGGTTTGGTTCTTGGAGACCAAGTTGGCAAGGGGAAGGGAAAGGGATTGGATTGGGCATGGGTCCAATTTGAACATAGGTGGACGACTGGCTCGGCAAGGGAGAGTTGGCCAGAGAGTTTCGAGAGATATCGACACGACAGAGAGAAATAGTTGTTCAGCCGGCCAGGAGGAGAAGAGATAGGGTTTCGAATGGTGTCAGCCGAGGGGGACGGACGTTCGACCGACGAAGGTTACAAAGGAGGTCGGTAGAAATTAGGGTTTCGGCTGAGGGTCGAGCTAGGGTTTTGATCGAGAGAGAGAGTTAGGGTTCCGGTCTGGAGAGTTTTCAAAGGAGGTCGGACCGGGTTAGGGTTTCGGTCGAGCGAGAGATAAATTGAAAGGATAGGGGGAAAAGCGAGGAAAGAGCTTTGGTATTTGAAACCGTAAAATTGGAATTTTATAAAGCGTAAGTTATGATGAAAACAATTAATAAAATAATATATATACGTATAACTTCGTATAATGTATGCTATACGAAGTTATTACGACAGATATATGTGTGTGTGTGTGTGTGTATCCTTCGGGTATTTGTGGTCTAACCCCTTTTGCAGAAATGACGTGGTATAGTAAGATTGGCAAAACCCTGTCCAAGGGTGCCGAGGGCATCCACAAGAGGTTCAGCTCTTCCATCCCGAAACGGGCTCACACTCCGACCGAGGCCCTGGATAGCAGCTCATGGCTGGAACAACTTCGTCCCCATAACGAAAAAAGGTGTGCGCCTTCTAACCCTTGAATTTCTAAGTACTCTGCGCATAATGGAACTAGATACTCGTTTAGATTTTTCAATGAAATGCTTTAATGCTCATTGCAAGATCTAACTAGACATCTAGGTTTTTCCATGAGATGTACAGTCACACATGATAGGCTAAAGACTTTAACCGTGATGATTTCTGAGTAATATTTTTGGCAAGGCATACACAAATACACCCCGCATGAATGAAACACATAATCCTACTTTTAGATTCATGCATGACTGACTGGCTATGGTCATTAATTCTATACATGATATGTGTTTTGTGCGCTTCGATAAACTACAATACCTGTATGCTAATAAGAAACCTATAAATCCAAAAGCAAACATGGTATTACACTGGCTAGAAATAAGAAACATGTTGGGTGACATAGAATGAACCTATCTTGTCACCCGCATTGCGGGAAGTTTGGGGATTCTAGAGAGTGCTGAAGTGACCTTCTTAGAGACACCAATCCCATTAGTAGGGAAGGACCACTTCACCCAGGGGCATATCTTGAGGGTAGATGAGTACGACACCTACTTTATGAGATTTCTAGGAACCACGACCAAGGTTCGCTTGTCTAATCCAAGGCTCGACCACTATGCCACCCGGAATATGACCCTCAACTTTAAGGCCATGAAGCCCCCTAGACATAGCATCTCTGGGCCGGTGACGCGTAGTCATGCACGCTGCCAGCAAGCCAAGCGCAATCACGAGCAGAACGCTTAATCCAAGCACAACGAGCCTCGAGCCGACGCAATGACAGCTGAGGCCAACGCTTTGACGGCTTGGTTCCAGCACTGGCTTGACCCTCGGCTCAATAAGGTACACCTTGTCCTCTCTCCCATTTGCTTCACTATTGCCACTGTTGTTGTTGCTGCTAGAGAATTGCCAGATTATCCAGCCTGCCTTGCGTGTTGCTCTGCCTTACGCTACCTTGGCTGTTGCCCTGCTTTACCTGTTGCCCTGCCATTAAAATAGAGTTTGTTTAGTTGCATTTGTCATTTGCATGTCAAAAAAATATAAAATTTTGCAAAAACTAAAAAGACAAAAAATATTTCCCTTTGAATAAAAGTATGAATGTTGATTTTTACCCAAGGAGATGATGAAAAATTGTTCTATCTTATTCTCTAAACACTAGGTTTACAATTTAGTACTCTTATTTAGTTTAACAAGTATTAGTATAAGTAGTAATTCTGTCTAGTCTTTATCTAGTAGGTGTTGACATTTTTTATCCAAGTCTAAGTTGTTGTGAGATATGATATGACTATGGTTAGAGCTTAGTTGCTCATACCTCTAGTAAGGAAAAGTCTCAGAAAGATTTTATATTATGGGATACGTTCCTCATTGGGATTTTCTTCCTACCAAAGCCAAAAGTACTCAAAGCCTACATTTTAGCCACTTACGACTGTGTTGAGTTTTGTCAAAACTTGTGACCTTAAGAAGTAGTGACTCTTCAAAGCCGGTCATGTACTTTCGCGTACCCTTTTGATTGCTAGCCTTTTTTATATCTGGCAATGCTAGATTCCACATTGGAATAAAGCATCCATTCCGTCAGGTATTCCTCCACCAATCAAAATAAGCCAAGTTCTTACTATATACCTACCTATGTAGTTTATCCAATTAAAGAATTCAAAGTTATCATGAGTCATTCCTCAATCTTTTGAAAATTGAGAGGTTTTATATCTGGCAATGCTAGATTCCACATTGGAATAAAGCATCCATTCCGTCAGGTATTCCTCCACCAATCAAAATAAGCCAAGTTCTTCAATGTGTTCACTATATACCTACCTATGCTAAAGACTTCAAAGTTATCATGAGCCATCCCCCAATCTTTTGAAAATTGAGAAGCTAAAAAAAGGGAGAAATTCATGATCTCCTCAAAAAAAAAAAGAAAGAAAAAAAGAATTGATCTTAAACTCTAAAAAAATGCCTCTCTAAAAAATCTATTTCATAAAGAGGGATTTACTCAAAATAAAGAAGTCGTATAGACTGTTTTCTCAAACACAAGATCCGTTGTGATGGACTCATTAGTATCTCACATCCTTCTACTTGTGTTTCTTCATTCCTTTGGCGTGAGTCCATTCTCTCTCTCACCCCTAAACATTATTTCTCTAATGATCGGAATGCGAAGCGACACGATCTTCATTAGGTTCAATTTTTGACTTAACAAAATTATACAGCCTAAGTAGCCCTTTCCATCCCTACCTTGAGCTCCACAAAAGCCTTTAGAATATAGGGATTAGAATTGGCCTAAGGCCTTGGTGAGGATTGAATAAAATACCACTTGAGCGATTTGAGAGTACCAATAGAGGAACTAAAATTTCAAAATAAGAAAACATTTTCCGAGACCCATCCTGAACAAGGAAAGCTAACAATGCTCTATCCTGGTTGTACTGTCTTTCAACCGCCTAAGATGAGGTGTCAGTTTGGAAGCCCTACAGGTATAAGTACAAGGTTAGGATACACTTATACGAGTTTATGTTAACAAATAATAGGAGTATTATCTTGTGCACTTAATATTTATTGAATAATGATATTGACGCAATCCTGATCCACCGGGTCTGATTTTGACCTCTTTGCTCGGGGACGAGCAAAAGTTCAACTCAGGGGGTGTGTTGACGGTCGTTAAACTCCAAATTTATACGCCAACATACGCCGATATTCCGGTAATTTGGGGAAAAATAAAGGTTCATACATGAATTTTATTTAAACTAATAAATTTTCACAAGTTTTGGTGAGTATTTGTCCTCAGCAATAAACTGGAGAAAACCGGAGCCGAACCAGAGAAAAAAGCGTCGGCCGACCCGGTCGGCCGACCAGGACTTTTCGCCCAACCGACTCCATTTTCGTCCAGGCCAAGAAGCACAAAATGAAGTGATCTACGCCATCCACTCAAGTCGGTTTGATCCGAGGGCTATACGTCCTTCACACATGGATCAATGGGCATGTTCGCCACAAATTTCCACGGATTTTCCCTAATGCGGAACGGGAAAATGATTTGCGGGCGTGCCAGTGTATTAAAAATACACAAAAGAAAAGATGATCGGGAAAGCTTGTATTTCATTAATTGACAATAAAATATTTTTTTGAACAAAGGGGCAGGAGAGCTGCCTTGTATTGATCAAAAGTAGGAGGGAGAGTACAGAGTGGGGGAGAAAAAAAATAGGCCCTCCCCCGTTGGGCACAAAGAAGAAAACTATCCTATTACAAAAGGGGCTCCTGCGGCCTCCCATAGGCGCAGGTCATCAATTAGAGAGGTAAAAAGGACTGAGACTGGCCTAGTAGTCTGGCTGAAAATCCGGTTGTTCCGCTCAAGCCAAATCATCCAGATTGTGGCGGAGGCGGCTGAGAGGACACCCTTAGGAGGCCCGCCTTGAAGAATGTCGACCGACCACCAGGTTTGGATGGCGCTAGTGTGAGACCAACTCAATGGGTTAAGGCACGGAGGATCCTTTTGTGCAATAGCGTCCAAAGGAAGAATTTGCACTTGGACGGCACCCAAAGCTTCCAGACCTGCTGCAGACCTGGTTGTGAAACGCGACCTGCAAACTGCAACAGGTAGGCCGATTTGACAGAGAAAGAGCCATCTGCGGTGAAACGCCAGGGAAACCTATCGGGTACATCATGAGAAAGTTGCACGTGGGCAGTCTGTCGAAGAAGTGAGATGAGGTCGGGGATCATCTGCGGTGCGAGGTTACGCGACAGGTCGGTTAGCCAGTTTAAGTTTGTTGTGGCGTCGAGTACCGATCTGTTCTTTCGAGCTGACGCGTTGAAAAGCGCAGGGGCAAGGTGTCTTGGAGCCGAGCTGGAGAGCCAATTAATGGTCGTGCCAGAAAGAGATGGTGGCACCATTTCCCAGAACGGTGGAGCACCCGGCTCTCAGCAGGGCGTAGTCCGGTTCGGATTCAGCGACGGATGTGACGAGGGCCCAGGCTGGGGTGGGGATACATCTGCTGAGGTACATCCAGCGCAATCTCAAAGCCCTGGAGAAGCGGGAGAGGTCCAGGACTCCCAGGCCACCCAGCGTGGTCGGGGAGCAGACCGTGCTCCAATTGACTCTGCCTTCCCCACCCATTTGGTCGTTGCCTTTCCAAAGCCAGCCCCTCCTAATAGAGTCAATCTTTTTGATGACTGAGGAGGGCAGCTTGATGACGGATAAAACATAAGACGGGATCGCGGATAGAACCGCTTTGAGCAGCGTGAGACGGCCTCCTTTGGACATCAACGGGCCACGCCAGCCGACCAGTCTGGATGCTACTTTGTCGATGAGTGGCTGGAAGTGCACGTGGCGCAGTTGCTTGACAGAAAGTGGCATCCCGAGATACTTGATGGGGAAGGAGGCTCTCGTTGCCTGGAGGTCCTGGAGAATAAGGTCGAGGTCGATGTTATCGCATTTGATTGGCACGACCTGACTTTTTGAAAAGTTTGTGCGAAGACCGGAGATAGCACCGAACTCCCGGAGAAGTGTAGCGAGGGTTGAGACATCATCCTTGGAAGGATTTTAAAAGATGGCTGCATCATCTGTGAAAAGGGAGATCCTGGTGGCCTGGGAAGGGCCTTGTAATGTCCTGGTGGCCTGGGAGGGGCCTTGTAATGGCGACAACGCTCCTGATTCGGTTGCGCGATTGAGCAAGGCAATGAGCAGTTCGATGGCAAGGTTGAAAAGGAGTGGGGAAAGTGAGTCTCCCTACCGGAGGCCTCTACAGTGTTGAATGCTATCTATGGGGTGGATATTAAGAAGCACCCTGGAAGGAGACGAAGCGAGGGACATCGAGATCCAAGCGCGCCAGCGAACGCCGAATCCACGGGAGGGCCAATGGATGGAATCGAAAGCTTTCTCAAGGTCTAGTTTGAGAAGGAGTGATGGTGTGTTGGATCTGTGGAGGGATTTGGCGCTGCACTGAACCCGGAGAAAATTGTCTTGGATGTGCCTTCTCTTGATGAAAGCGCTCTGGCAGGGGGATATCAGCTCGTTCATGAAAGGGGCAAGACGGGAGGCGAGGATTTTGGTGAAAAGTTTACCCACATCGTGGATGAGGCTGATGGGGCGATAGTCCGAAGCGGATACTGGGCAATCTTTTTTTGGTAGTAGGATGATGTGCGAATTGTTGAGTGCTGCGAGCCCGGAGTCCTGTAGGTTAGAAAGGCACTGGAGTGCTTCAAAAAGATCTCCTGAGATGAAGTCCCAGCACACTTTGTAGAAGTTCCAGGTGAATCCGTCCGGGCCCAGGGCCTTATCGGATGGAAGGGAGAAAATAACTTGTTTGAGCTCCTCTAAGGAAAGGGGGTCATCCAGCGAGGATAGATCGACCGTTGGCACCCCTAGGAAGTCCCAGTTGAGGGAGCATGTGACCGGTGGGTGATTGGAGGAGGAGTCATCGATGAAAACGGTGCTGAAGTGGTGGTGAAGAACATTAGCTAGATCTTGGAACTCTGTGTGCAATCCGGATTGGCTTTGGAGGGAGTGGATGGTGTTTTTCCTGCGCCAACCGTTTGCCCTGAGGTGAAAATACTTAGTATTTGCGTCACCAAGCCGTAGCCAATTGAGACGCGAGCGTTGCTTCCATTTGATCTTCTCGATTGCACTGAGACCCAAAATACGGATTTTGAGCTGTCGTCGAATGGATAGCTCATCCTCCGAGAGGACTCGAACTTCCATTGCCACGTCTAACAGCCTGATGACCTCGGATGCAAGAGCAAGCTGGAGCTTTGTGTCGCCCACCTGGGAATGACTCCAACGCCGTAGGGCAGAGGCCAGACGGGTTAACTTGAAGTTGAAGCGACGGAGCAGGTGGGTGGGCATGCGCGGAGATGATTCGCGCCAGGATTGTTGGGCAACTTCGAGGAAGCCGTTGACTGACGGCTAGAAATTCTCAAAGCGAAAGCGTCTTGGTGGCCTGTGGAGCCTTTCAGCGGTGAGGAGAAGGGGACAGTGGTCTGAAGTGGAGGAGGATAGCGGTAAGAGGGAACAAGAGGGGAAGAGCAGTTCCCAACCGGCATTCGCGAAGGCTCGGTCAAGCCGCACAAGGGTCGGGTTGGACTACTCATTGCTCCAGGTAAAGCGTCGGCCGGAGAGGTGGATCTCCCTAAGAGAGCAGGAGTCGAGGGCTGACCGGAAGCGGGTCATGAGTCTCCGGTTGAGGCGGAGGTTGTTTTTGTCGGAGGCTTTGTAGATTAGGTTGAAGTCAGCCAGGATAAGCCATGGCCCGGAGAAGTGGGAGGCGATGGTTTGCATTTCCTGGAGGAAAAGAAGCTTGTCAGGTTCGTCTGTAGGCCCGTAGACATTTGAGATGATCCAGCTATTTTGCCCATCACCGGACGAGACTCGGGAGGAGACAGAGTGCTGGAGGAGGAGGGGGTCCGAGAGTTGTAAGAGGGAATTGTCCCAAAAAAGGAGTAGGCCCCCTCTGGTGCCTGATGCCGGGATTTGCAGGACGCCTCGCAGTTTATGGCCGCACACCTCCATCAGGAGCTGGTTAGTTGGGTTGGAGAGTTTGGATTCCTGCACCACGAGGATGGTTGGGTTGTGCGCATGAACGAGGGCGGCGACGACGTCACGCTTGGCCGCCGAGTTGAGGCCGCGAACATTCCAGCTGAGAATTCTCATTAAGGACACAGTAGTAGCACAGTAAAAAGAGGGCCCTTTGAAAGTGGTAGAGGGATCCCCAGGAACAAGCAAAAAAGGCTGCTGCCATAAGTAGGCGGCAGGACTAAAAGGGGTGACCGAGGCCCGTGCAAGGGTCGGAACATCCCAGACTCTCCGCACGCTGGCGGATAGAAGAGACAAACACTGCACGCAGGCAAACACTCCGCACGAGGTGACAGGACTAAAGGGGGTGACCAAGGCCCATGCAAGGGTCTGATCAACCTAGACACTCCGCACGCAGGCGGATAGAAGAGACGAACACTGCACGCAGGCAGAGACCCAGAACTAGGTAGAGGGTGCCACACGCAGGTGGCCGACACGACACTAAGCCCACACGCAGGTGGGTGATGCAGGGTACAGTGAAAGTGGAGCATGATACGAGAAAAGAAAGCACTAGCGGGGGGGAGGGGGGAGGGAGAAGCTACTGAGCGGGAAGGGGGCAACCCTCCACCACAGCTGGCCCCAAGGCAGAGAGGTCTATCGCGGGGCGAGCGAGCCCACAGAGGTCAGAGATGGCGGAGCGCGTGGCTGAGTCTAGCGGGGTAGCGGAGAGGAGGGTCTCCAGCTACGCGGCTAGGTCGTTGGCCACGCTAGGGGAGGAGATCCCTAGACGCCGGGCAAGCAACCCCTGGGCCCTGCGGATGGCAGGTATCGAAGAGGAACCCACAGGGGCGAGGGCAGGGCGAGAGAAAGCAAGGCGGGAACTGCGCCTGATCGTGGTGGACGGCTTGGGGCGGGAGCGCCTAGGCGGAGGGGACGAGATCAGGGGGCGGATGTAGCGATCGTGGCCTTAGCGAGGAAGCCGAGGATCAAAGAGGAGGGCTGGGTCGCTGGAAGGG
>SPJY01027805.1:0-12355 GCA_005191435.1 Raddia distichophylla | reverse complement strand
ATGCGGGGCAAGCGTGGGAATAGATCCAACGGGGTAGATGACACAGCTTCAGATGGATGGTCCGGATTGAAAGTTCGAACTACGACCACCACGACTACAAGGTGCTTTATAATAGTAGAGAAAATGGAAAATGTGGATATTTAGATTTAAATTTAGTGATTAAATTAAATCATCTTTCATAATGGCATAGGATTGTAATTTAAATCCAAATTTAGAGGGCTATTTTAAATCTTCTTCCATAATGGCAGAGTGGGTGATTTAAATGTAAATTTATATATTAACTTAAATCATATTTAATAATGACATAGTGGATAATTTAAATGTAACTTTAGGGGTTACCTTAAGTCATATTTAATAATAGCAGAGTAGGTAATTTAAATGCAACTTAGGGATATTTTAAATCTTTTTTAATAATGGCATAGAGGGTAATTTAATGCAACTTTAGGGGGTTACTTTAAACAAACTTTAATAACGACAGAGTGGGTAATATAAATGCAACTTTAGGGGGTTACTTTAAATCATCTTTAATAATGGCAGAGAGCCACGGATGGACCGTCCTCTCCCTTCTACTCTATTTGGCATTTTTTGTGATTTTCCTTGGATTTTTCGGGTGTTCTTGACCCAAGGAGTAATCCCTTGTTCTTGTTGTTTTAGGACCTTGCTACGATGAGGTAGATCGTATTCTAATCCTTCGATTGGCCTTAGAACACCTAGCAAGGGCTGGTTCTTGAATTTCCTCGAAATTATCAAAAACTTAACCTTTCACCTTTGTGCGGGTTTAAAGTTGTGAACCCCGAATCTTTTTTGGGAGATCATGTGGGAATAGGTTCACAATGGGTTAGTGAAGGTATTCCTATAGTTTGGTGAATTTTGATAGAGTTTAGGCCAGTTTTGGTTCGAAATCCAAAAGCGGACAGAGGCTGTTTTTCTATTTTGTCTGCAGTTCAAGGACCCCGGACCGTCCGTGGCACAAGGCCAGACCATCCACATGTCATTTTTGTTAAACCAGACCGTCCGGGCGTGGTGAGCCGGACCGTCTGCCTCTTGATGTTCATCAGCCAAACCGTTCTGTGTCTAGGTTCTAGTGAGCCGGACCATCTGCGGCACAAGGCCAGACTATCCGTAGGTCATTTCTATCAATCCGAACCGTCCAGTCTTTGTGACTAGACCGTCCGCGCTTGTGCAGTGAAGGCAGGTTTGTTCGTTTTGCGTTCGTTCTTATGGACGTTTGCGCGAGTGCTTCTATGTGCATTTCCTAGCCGTGTTCTAGGTAGGTAGCAGTGTGCTTGCTACACTACCTAGCACGATTGCCTATGATCCACGGATACTCCCAGGGGCAGCGTATTGCGTATCTGATACGTATCGGATACGGATACGCCCCGGATACATAATAGGACGTCAAGTCATGGATGGCATCTCTTTGGTTCAACATAATGCGCGCGCACAAATATTATATTCACGACGTGCGTGTAAACCAGCCTCTTGGGGGGATCTGGGGGGAAGGCTTAGGTAATTCAGTTTGGACATGGGGCTATTTAATTCCAAATGTCCATGTGTTCTCCGTTTTCGATGTGATGAACGACCAAAATAATTTATGGATCCAACAAATTAGCTGGCCGAACCAAAGCAAAAGACTGCCAACTTTTGTAAAACGTTCCTACGGATTTCTGACCTACTCCTACAAATCAGGAACCACGTCAGAAAGCTAGGACTTGGAGAAATATGTAAAGCTAAATAGCGTCATTAGCTGGAAGTTCTCCTTATTCAGCAAGCATATTTAAGGTTAGTACATATGCTGCAGTACAACCAACATCATATATATTCACATACGCGCCGCATACATCGTGAATATAGGGATACACAACTTTTGTTTGTTATATTTTCACAAGAAGTGATACATAATTGTTTATGAACACAAGCGCTAGCTAGTTTTTATTTTTTTTAGCACTTATTTTGTGTGTGGTTGACGTGAATATTATGTGGAGCTATATTGCAGATAAACAAATGTGAAGAATTTCATAGTTTAGTTCGGATACCAGTAGTTTAGATTGAAAAAAAAAACTATCTTTGGAGCTTCTATTCAATGATCATTACATTCTCGTTGTGTAATTTTAGTGGCATCGATATCTCCATTGTAATCCTATCAAAGTTAAAGGAAAAACAATTCCACAAATGATTAAGTTGCTAAAATCAAGTCCACCAAACCAGAGTACCATGATCTACCACAGTAATGCCCAAAAAAAATCCAAAATGGCGAGAGTAATTGAAATGCCAATTTCTTACCATGACACATTTCTACTATGAACATCTTAATCATTCAAATTGAAACTTGGTATCTGAAAAGAGATGAACCTTTTTCACTTGGGACTTTGAACTCTCTAACGCAAAAAATGTACTTTCAGTGGGAATTTAAACAGGAAATTTTCAGCCTGCAGTTTCAAACTCTCATCTCTCAAAAGAGGTATGATGAGCTCTCATATCAAGTTGAACATGGGCAGGTACATGTACTGAAAATGCCGACCATTTATGAGAACTGGCGTAGGGCAGTTGGTAATAGCATCTAGGTTGGTGGTGCACTGGTTCTTGGTTTCAATAGTCTCTGGTATTCACAAGCCTTCCACAAATAAGACAGGGGCAGAAGCCTTTTTTTATATATATGATCAGCCTTTTGCATAGCATGGTTACGAAAATGGTATAGAACCATCCATTATTACTGGCTATTGATGAATTACAATCTGAAATCTAACCACTTTACCACATATATATGTCACTCTATATACTTACATTACATAGTTACATGTTTATTTGTCCACGTACATTACGTTGTTGCTCGACTAATTATTGAAAACAACTATTGACTAGCTTCCATGCATCTCATCAGGCACATTATTGCTAGTCTAGGTACATTACATGATGCCCACCCACCCCTTCAAACTGTTCGTCCTTATGCTGAATTTTGTCGGCAAGCGCCAAGCTAGTAGGAGTTGAGGTTGGCCTGGCGTAGCCTCCGCTAGCTCGTCGGAGAGTATCTTGGCGAAGCGGGTTAGCGCCTCTTCGTTGGTGCCCTCGCCGGCGACGGGCTCGTCCACCCCCGTGTCGATCTTGACTCTCGCCACGGGCTTCTTGAGCAGCTGCTTGCCGATCCCGATGAGCGCCTCCATGTTCTCCTTGGTGGCGATGTCCACCGACGACGTGTCTCCGGTCAAGGTGTCGTTGTTGGAAAAATCTTAGGATCAATCCTTCCGGATACTGACGGTTGATCGACGGGAACACGGGTAACCACGACTGCACAGATTCATGTACTGCAGGACGTCGCTTCCTGACCGAGGAACATGAAGAGCACGCCTAGAACAGCTGCCACATTTCACGTCCACATGTTGTGCTCGTATTTAGCCTAACTAATTAGCTCTATTAATCACGCAACACAAAAAAAACGTTCAAAGATCCGAACATCGGTAAACAAAAATCGCTGTGTTTTGTCTTGATCCTGTTTTGGTGTCTTTATTACTTGTATTGGCCTGTTCTGAGTATTCTTGAATAGATCTAACCTTGGTTTTGCGAGAAAACAGATTTTATTGCAGGTTTTCGACAAATCCAGAATACCCCGGATCGGAACATCCGACGGCCGTCGGAACATCTGACCCAGATCAGAACATCCGACGGGGGGCTCTCTGGACCACGTCGGAACATCCGACCGACTGGTTACTGTTCAAGTTTATTAATTCCGCAATTTCGTTTTATCCGCCTATTCACCCCCCTCTAGACGGCATAGCGATCCTTTCAGACACAATTGGGTATTAATGGAAAACGTCCCTCTCTTGATGTTCCTACTCAATGGAACTCCACGTATCACATGTTGGAGACATCATCCCGTTTCAAGAGGGCTTTTGACTTATTAAGTCTTCAAGATGTACAATGTGTCCATAATCCATCTTATGAGGATTGGGAATGTGCAGAAAAACTATGCAAGCTATTCAAAGTGTTCTATGAGGCCACTAAGATTATTTCAGGATCTAAATACCCCACATCGAACCTATGGTTTCATGAGATTTGGCAAGTCAAGTTTGTCTTAGAAAAGGAAGATTCTAATGATCAGCCTAGCTTGCACGATATGATCACATACATGAAAAAGAAATTCGATAAGTACTAGAAAGCATCATGGTTGGAGCTTTCAATTCCTGTGCTCCTTGATCCAAGATTCAAAATTGCTTTCCTAGAGTTCCGTTTTCAGGCATTTGGTGATGAAGCTACACCCAAACTAGCTGAAGTGAAGAAATTTTCCAAGGTTTGTTTAATGAGTATTCCCGGTTGCTTGATTGCCATGTAGAATATGTCCAGCAAAGTGGTGTTGATGTTGACAACATAGATGGTAGTGATCCTTTAGCAGACTGGGATCGACATTTGAGACAAAGGATCTATGCAGCTAGTGATGCTTCAGCAGAGCTCGAAACATATTTAGCAAAGCCTCCACTACCTCGTGTTGATCACTTTGATATTCTACATTGGTGGAAGATGAACTCTTCAGAGTATCCTACACTTGCCCGAATGGCACGGGATATCTTAGCAGTGCCAGCTTCCACAGTAGCATCCGAGACAGCATTTAGCACAGGGTCAAGAGTTCTAACCGACTTCAGAAGTAGGTTGGCGCCTGAAACTGTTGAAGTGCTTGTGTGCTTGCAAGATTGGATTAGATCATCAGGTAACATATTTACAATATCTCCTAGTACTTAAAAATTATAAGAATTGATTTTTGTAACGGCTTTGTAACCATAGGTACCTCTTCTCTCATTGTGGAATCAATTCATGACTACGTGGAACACAACGAAGTGCATGTGCTTGAATGAAGTCTTCTGGTATGGTAACAAGATTTATTCAATAATATGGTAACCTGTGCAAATTAGGCTTTTTAAAAGTTTCTGGTGGCTGTCATAATAGCTGTGAATTTGGATGGTATGGTAACAAGATTTATTCAATCACTTCGTTCTGTTACTGCCTCATATGTTACAATGGTAGCTTCAACGAAAGTGTAAATGAACATGTGTGTCTTGATTCCCTTTATCCTGGCTGTGTCCCTGAATGTCTTGATTCCACTTGTTTGTGAAAGAAACATCTGTATTTACAATTGGTACTACAAACCTAGAGTTGATGATTGATATCAGATACAAGTGTTAACCCTAAACCTAAAAACCTAGAACTAGTTGTCAAATTATTATATGCTTATCTAATATATGAGTATGCTACCTAAATCCCTTCGTTCATTAATGGTTGTCTTATTGAACCTGCTTGCAGGATGATGGCCCGAGGCCAGGGCAAGGCCCACCACGCCCAGCTGGTGGTGCACTGCCTCCTGCACCTGCTGCTGCCACCCGCACCTGAGTTTGTTTGGTGTTTTCACCCAGTGATGTCAGAGTACCCAAAGTTTGGAAGTGCTTTTGCAATATTGCTCTAGGTTTTCATCAGATATTGGACTTCTCCATTTTCTATGTAATCAGCTGGACTGAAGTTCGTTAAGTACAATTTGCGGTCCAGTCTTCATTTTCACAACAACTAAATTATCCTATGAAATTAAAAAACTGTTGGTTTGGCGAGGCCTGTATTGGCTTATGCATCACCAGATTGGGCAAGGTGCTTTTTCTTGTAATTTACTAGTTGTGGTCGTGTGAAGCGTTGGTAGTTTGTTGATTTTGGCCCTGCTGATTTTTAAGGCACATATATGCTTTGTTCTTTTCAAGTGACCCCTTGAGAGGTCTAGAAGAGTTTAATATTCAATGTTTGCTTGATTGTTGTGTCAATATACTATCTTACGTCTCATGAATTTTGTACTATTTAGAATTATGACCCATCGGTGAGTTCATAATGCTTAGCAAAAATGGTCCGACTAGATGGGTCCATTGGTCCGGCATCGGATCCAAAAATATGATTTAGGGTCGGCCCGTGGATCCACTAATTGTTTTTGGGTCACGTGGTCCGGATCCGGTCCACGCTGGACCGGACCATTCACATCCCTAACATCATCAGAAGAACCATTTTTTCCAACCAATGCATAACAGGTTTTTGATATATCTTTCACCTGGAAAAGCAAAAAATCATAATCAAAAAAATGAAACCAGAATGAAACACATAGATTGTTAAAAAAATTAAATGAAAGAAGATTTCTCAAAAATAACTTGCAGGACGACAACGAAATAAATTTTTCTTCACGAAAGCCAACTTAGAGTAGCTCTTTACATGGTATCCATGCCAAATTTTAATTCGAGGAATATTCGGTGGCATCTCACGAAGTCCAAAATCCAAACAATCCAGATAATGCACCTGCGCAAAAAAATAAAATAAAGGTGAAATTAAAAGATAGTAATTACATGAAACTTTAATAAAAATAAAATGAAAAACTCACTGCCAAAAAATAAATGCAACCGCCCAAGCTTTTGCATGGATGAAGAACACCTTTTCCTTTCTGGTGCTTTCGAATGTGAACCATCAACTAATCGTAAACAAATTTGGACCAATTGAATTCATTGATCTTGCTAACATCAAGCAAGGCACCTAGATACTTCAAACTAGGAAATCTGCTTGAGTTTGAACACAAAAACGTAGCTAGTGCAACCACCCTAATTAGGCCCTGTTCTATTGAGCTGATCTAAACGGCTGAACAGCTGAACGGTTGAAATGATTGAACTTTGAGAGCTTCTCGAGATAGTCTTGAGATTCGGAATCGTTTCATTTGACTTGCTTTTTAAAGCGCTAGGACCCACATTCAAAACAGCAAAAAAAAGGACTAAAAAAACTCAAATCATATTTTTTTTAAAACATAGATAAGTCGTTAAGCTGTTAAGCCATTAAGCTGAAAAGAACTGGACCTAAAGTTCTTGACAACTAAGTCATTAGATAGATCCTGTTTCTCCAGAAGATCACCAAAATACCTATATGTTGGAATACTACTCTCCCCAAACAACTTCAAGAAATCTGATTTGTTTTTCTCTGTAAGTTTACTAATTTCTTAGCCACCTATTGGAATATCAAGAACTAAGTTTACGTATTCTGGGCTCAATGGTTGGTTTTTGTTGCCAACTACAATGTCAAAACATCTAAGGTTAACGTGATCTGCCACCCACTCCACAAAAGCCCTACAAACCTTACCACCCTTAAAATAAACCAGAGAACCAAAAGCATTTCCTCTAATGACAGTTTTCTGTGCATCTGACAACTTCTCAATAACTCGAGCAAAATACGAAATGTTGCAACGGCTGGAAGGAACAACATTTCTGGGTTCTTTGCTCAATTTCAATTTCTACAAAAAAAGTAAATAAACACTCATCAGACAACAACAAAAAAAACTAATAATAGTAAATAATGGTAACATAAATTACAATGAAGACAAAGACAAAAAATACATTTACTAAAAAACATAACCTTTCTTCTTGATTGAGAATGATTATGATGACTACTTTTCCTTAACACTTGTTTAAGCCGAAAATAACGCATACAAACAAAATAAAAAAGCCTCAAGATTATTACAAAATGCAAAATAATTTTGCAACAAAAAACCTTTGCAACAATCCATACATAAACAATCGCACGACAATATGAAAAGATAAAAAATAATATTGCATGCCAACTTACCAATTGACAAACTTTATCAATTGCCGAAGTGCCAGAAGAAGAATTACCATCTGAACAAAGAATCTGCACAGGACAAAAATTCAAAAAATAAAATAAACAAAGAATAAAAAGAAAAATAACTTATACCTCAGACTGTAATACCTCATGGATGGATTCGTTGGAGCTGCTATTTCCATGGACATAGTCTGAGTCACTAGAAGAACTACTGTCTGAAGATGAGTGATCTTAAAAACAGATGATAAATAAAAAAAATATACAAAACCAAAAAGATAAAAACGGTTGAAAATTTCAAAAAAACAAAGGAAAAATAAAAAAGGTAGCTTTCTTTTATGAACATTCTTAGATTTCTGACGAGGCATCTAAAATAAATACAAAAAAACATTAAATAAAAAAGATAAAAATTAAAATATCAGTAACAAAAACAAAATGACACCAAGCTACTAGCACCAGAAAAACCCCAACACACTTTTTTTTAAAAAATAGATCATATTATTCCAATACTTTGAATAAAACAATACAACTTCATTAAAGCTTGAAAATAAATAAATAATTAGACTTCAAAAAGCTGCCATAAAAAATAATAAAGAAAAATGAGTAATCCATGCCTATACGTAAGCAGGTTTAATTTAACTCAAACATTGGATAAATCACAGTAGGAACCCAAACAAAACCAATATCCCAAAATTTTGACAATAACATTCCACCTAAAAAAAATACAAAATGCATTGACCCAAAATCAACCAATACAGAATCAAATCAACAAAACATTATCCTCAATCTATTTCATATTGAAGTAATTAAAAACAAAATCAATAAATTGCAGACCTAAATTTGCACATACCAGATCGTTGGAAAAACGGTTTACAAAACTCGAATAAAATATTCAACATCTAAAATTGATGATGAAGCTAAAAAAAAATGAAAGGTAACCTACACTTACTCATCAATGTGCGTGTGAAACGAACAAACTAAAAAATGCATATAAATGATGAATAACATTGAAACATTAGTGTCATGGTTGCATCGATCCACACAGTACGTTAAAAAAAAACTAGCACACGAAAACTTTTCCTCCAAACAACCCTATAAAATACACATATGAAAGTGATGCCCCAACCAATAATACATCCAACAATTTAAGCATCACCGACCCAATATAACAAAAACTGAACAAGACAAACTACTTCTATTCGGCAAAACTATAACCACTCATTTCAGAACACAAAATTCCACGTCAGAAGCATGATTGCTAAAATGAAAAAAAAACATGTTCAAAACAAACTAACCTATTACGCCCCTCGTCTCATTTCGATCATTGCCCAATTTCAGATCCGAAAACAAAAACAAAAAATCAATTAATCCAGATCTACCCAAACATAAGAATACTTCCTAAACTCTGCATATTAAGGATTATTGCAATCCCGTTACTTTATGTTTTGCTAGAAATCGTCTACACAAAAACCTTAGCTGTTGGGGGGACGAACACGAATGAAATATTGAGAAACCCCTAAACAAATCACTGCCCCCAATAGATCGACTCCGTGAAAAAAGAGGAATCCAGAGAAGATTTCACACACATACCTCGTCGATCCGACACCAGATCTATCACAAAAAGACCAGATGAACATGCTCAATCCACTACAAGAAATATGGCCTTCTATGACGTATTTTTTGTGACAACTGAGTAATATGTCATTGATTTATGACGTTTTTCAAAGAAAGCGTCACAAGAAATAATAAGAAGGGTGTAACCCTACTTCTTTGTGACGAAATAGAAGAAACGTCACAAATAACGTCACTAACGATAAGGAAAAAACATCATTCAGGGGATGACTCTAGATCTGGTGTGATGCCTGCCTGCCACTTTCTCAGATCAGTAAGAATAATGTATGATTCTCGAGTGGGTGGAGATGTGGAGCGCTCGGCGTGTTCAGATCTTGCTTACTGGAGGTTGAATGGCCTTCCTGTGGATGTCCACTTTTGTGTGATGCTACGGGAGAGGATTGTTTGTCGGGTTGTCGGAGATCCCCGACCGTGGCTATCTGCTTCGGGCAGAGGGAGCGCCGCTCTGGACCCCTGATTAGTCGTTTGCGGGCCTCCTGGGCGGCGATGTTTCCTCATCGTCGCAAGCCACGGTGTTGCAGTTCCGATGCTGGCTGGTAGCTTGGTGTCCTGAGCTGTATCCGTTTGTCAACCCAAAAAGGGCCACGGCGTTAAGAGTGAGTTCGATGGCGACAACAGTTGGTCTGTGGTGTTTTTCTCTTGCCGGTTGTTGGAGTATGGTAGCTCTATCGGTCTGTCGTTGGATGTACTCTGATGTTCTGATATTTTAATGGATGGTCTTATTCTCAAAAAAAAATAGATCGACTCCATGAAAAAAGAGGAATCCAGAGAAGATTTCACACACATACCTCGTCGATCCGACACCAGATCTATCACAAAAAGACCAGATGAACACGCTCAATCCACTACAAGAAATATGGCCTTCTATAACGTATTTTTTGTGACAACTGAGTAATATGTCATTGATTTATGTCATTGATTTATGACGTACTAATAAGAAGGGTGTAACCCTACTTCTTTGTGACGAAATAGAAGAAACGTCACAAATAACGTCACTAACGATAAGGAAAAAACGTCATAGACCAATATCACAAATTATTATGACGAAACACCTTTGTCATAAGAATTTGGCCTTTGTCATAAGAGTTTTGTTAGCAGCTGTGACAAAGTTATATTGTCATAAAATTATGGAATTGATAAAACAAGTAGGTCTGGCCAGTCTATAAGGGACCCACATATAAATATATGTTTTCTACATCTTTATTAAATATATGATATATAATGATAGAGTAATAAACATAATTTCTTACAAAAATTTTCTTAGTTTTGTAACAAAACAAAAAACAATGCAAATAAAATCGAGTAAATTGTATTTTCTACATAGTAGTAAAGCTATTTTTTCTTTACTTCGAGGTATAAGTTTTTGTTCGGCCTGCCCAACCTGACCTTTTGGGCCGAGCCCGTGGATTGCTAGCCCACAGCCAGCCTCTTGTAATCATATGGATTTTTTCTAGGAAGAAGTCCACATTGTCTTCCTCAACTATTGAAAAAGTTCATTTTTCCTCCCTCTGTGTTAAATTAGTGAGATATGGCCGTACAATCTTGCATCGAACGGCCACAAATGAGTTGAGGGAGGAAAAATGAACTTCTGCAATAGTTAAGGGAGGTAAATTGGACTTCTTTCTTTTTTCTATAAAAAAAATGCAGCTTCCAACATCTTCCTGGGGGGATCGAACCTCGTGTCTCTCAACATAACGTAGCTTGCCCAGCCACTAAGCTAAGAAGTCAGTTCGTTCACTGATTATACAAAATTATATTTGTACCTAGTATGTTTCTATGTGGGTACTAAGGTCTGAAGCCTGAACGCAGTCTTTCAATCCAGAGCAAAACGGATCGAGAGCCAACCGGCTCATACCATTTAGCCCGCAGCCGCCAGCCGCCCCTGCTCCGGGCACCGCTCCGCTGCCCCCTTCGTGGCCCGTCGCCGGCCGCCGTCCCCCGAGGCGCCGCCCCGTCGCCCTCCGTGGCCCGTCGTCGGCCGCCGCCCCGTCGTCCCCGCGGCGCCGCCCCTGCTCCGGGCGCCGCTCCGCTGCCCCATCGCCCTTCGCCGCCCCGCCGTCCCCCGCGGCGCCGCCCCTGCTCCGGGCCGTGGCCCGTCGTCGCCCGCCGCCCCGCCGTCCGCCGCGCCGTCGCCGACCCGCTGTCCTCCAGGTGTTGAAGTGAGTATATTGGTGCTGAAGTGAGTCCTCCAGGTGAACAACCTTTTACACCCAACAGCAACCTCAACCACTCTCCAAATGCTGTTATCACCCACTCTCCAAATTGTGTTACAAACATGACATTCTGCACCCAACAGCAACCTCAACCAAATTTATGCTTCTAATTAAAAGTAAGCCATTTTACAATGACTTCCTACAGAAACATAAGCTTTGGTTTGCATGGAAAGGTTTAGCTAAGAACTTCTCTGTACGACAAATTTCAAAGTCTCAACTAGCTTGTTAGTTCTTTTTTTAAAACATAAAGCTTGAGTTGGTAGTTTTGGAACAAACGACACTGAGATTCCTCATGAATAGAGGCGTTTTTAAGTTGGTTGCCTAGCTGGATAATTGAGGTAGTCCCACAGCATTGTAATTTTGAGATGAAACTAGTATTAGATTATAAAAAGAAAAAATTGCAGGCCTTTGATAGGAGGGTTGCAGAGTCCTAAAAATTATTAGAAAAATGTCTTTAAGGTTTTTGAGAAGAATCACTGAAAGACTCATGAAAGTTATTTTGCTTATTTGAATGTTTGATAGATGGACAGAAGTTGGATAAATGCTAGACAATTTAGCAAGGAATGTTCTGATGGGGTCAGCGGTTTCATAAAGTTTGTTAGGGAAAGCTTTGGTGAGAATGAAGGAATACTTTGCCCATGTCGTAGATGTCTGAAACAGATTCATCGACCTCAAGCACATGTGGAGGATCACCTATATATTTATGGGATGGCAAGCACATACAATAGGTGAATCCATCATGGAGAACCATTTGATGTTGGATTTCATGGAAATGCACATCAGAATGAACATATTAGAGGCCAAGAGGATGTCAGTTTCAATTTCGATGAGGATGAAGACTCTGATGATAGAATTCCTGATATGATACAGGCAAGCAATGTTTGCAAGCGTAATAGAAG
>SPJY01027783.1:0-13316 GCA_005191435.1 Raddia distichophylla | reverse complement strand
TTGGAAAAGAAGTTTCATGAATATTTCTATGTTGGAGATATGGAGTATAGAATTTCTGATTTGACCGCGATCAGGCAGGGATACAATGAAGACGTGAAAAAATATATTCGCCGATTTCGGAAAGTCAGATGCTACAGTTTGATGTTGCCTGACAATCAAATAGCTGAGTTGGCATTCAAAGGACTGTTGCCAGTTGTGCAACAGAAGATAGGCAACCAGGAGTTTGCTGACCTTGCTCAGTTAGCATACAAAATCGAGCTCTACAATAGCCGATTTCCTGAAGAGAAGACTCAAAAGACTTATCGGAATAGAGGAACCGTCAACTTCACAGCCCCTGATTCTGATGACTCTGATCAAGAAGCTGAAATTTGTGCTGCAGAATGGAACAGAAATAGCAAAGAAGCAGTTAGCTTGTACTTGGTTAAAGGCGAAGAGCAAATCCGATAATACCAAATACTCGTTTGATGTGACCAAGTGTGACCGGATTTTCGACTTCCTGTTACAAGAAAAGCAAATCAAGTTGCCAGATGGACACGTGCTACCTCCTGCTGAAGAGATCAAGAAACGAAGATATTGCAAATGGCATAACTCATACACCCATACCACTAATGAGTGCAATGTCTTCAAGCAAGGAATCCAGAAAGCCATTGAAGAAGGGAGACTCAAGTTTGAAGATAAATCATCCATGCAAGTGGAAAGACATCCTTTTCCGATTGGCATGGCGGGCATGGTCAATGGTGGCGTAATACAGAAAAGAGCAGATGATGTTCCAGAAAGCAGTGCCAGCAACACAAAGATCATGATTGGCAAAATGAGCATTGATCTTCAGAAAAAGCCGAAGCTGAAGTTTCAGGCTATTAAACCTCATGGCGAATTGGAACCCGACCGTTGGTACGATATCAGGCCAGGTCGTAATGGAAGGCCGATTATCAAGCCTAGGGTGAAATTTGATCAGCTTTATGGCAAGTACGAACGCATATCCCAGTATGAACAAGCCAATGATGAAGAACTCAAGAGGAGACAACTTCGACAGAAAGAAGAGGTGCATGATGATCAAGATGAACATTGGAGCTGTCCTTTCTTTAAGTTTTGTTGGGAACAGAATATGACATTGCCGACGTGGAAGAATTGTCCGATAAAACATGATATACCACAAGCTGAGATAATTTCAGTGAAACATCGATTACACTTTCCTAACGAACAAAAGCCGATGTTACCAAGGCCAGTTCAACTAGAACAACTTCAGAAAGCAAAGGTGTGTAATCCACAATGGTGTCCCAGTGGTCTGACCAAAACTCAAAGAAGGAGACTTCAGAGACTCAGAGAGCAAGAGTGGTCTGAAGAACAAGCTGATGATAGACAACGGTGGATTGCTGAGGAAGAAAAGCCGATGCAAGCAACTGAGCGAAAGCGTGAATGGCGTCCTAAGCTGAAATCTGAAATAGTTGCTGATCTGGCTAGAAAGGAAGTTGTGGATATCGGCACGGTTTGTTTCCTCCCAGAGAGTATCATGAAGCAGATGACGATGATTCAAGTGCTAGTTTTGTGATCGGTACAGAAGAAGCAATATTCAAGAAACCCGAAAGTGCCAGATTACACATCAAGCCCTTGTACCTAAAGGGATATATCAATGGGAAGCCAATTGCACGTATGTTGGTCGATGGTGGTGCTACTGTCAATCTTATGCCATACTCTACATGCAGAAAACTGGGTAAATCTACAGAAGATCTGATCAAGACCAACATGGTGTTAAGTGATTTTAATGGGAATCCGACCGAAGCAAAAGGAGTGTTAGTTGTGGAATTAACTGTGGGAAGTAAAACTATTCCAACAGCATTCTTTGTGATTGAAGGCAAAGGAAGTTACAGTGTGTTGCTAGGTTGTGATTGGATTCATGCTAATTGTTGCATTCCATCAACACTTCATCAAGTTCTAATTTAATAGAATAGCGACAAGATAGAGACTATTAAAGCCGACTTGCCAAGTCAGGCTGAAGCAAATCTTATTGGCGTTTCTGAAAAGGTTGAATGCTTATCTGAAAAACCGATGAGGGACTGTGATTTCTTAAGTGTCAGCAAATCTGGCTTCCTGCCGGTTATGCTAGAATCACAGACTGTCGGAGAAGGCTAAGAAGGTTTTTTATGGGAACTCAAAGCTTAGATCAGTTCGAACATAAGTTGGGCCAAGGGTTCATATCCGCTGACGAACTAGACGAAGTGGATATTGGTAATGGCGATAAGCCAAGGCCAACTTATATCAGCAAAAAGCTTTGTAAGGAGTATAAAGACCGTCTCATTCAAATTCTGAAGGACCGGGTGGATTGCTTTGCTTGGGAATATCATGAGATGCCGGGTTTGAGTTGGTCGATTGTTGAACACAAGATCAAGATGAAGCCTGGATTTTGGCCAGTCAAACAAGCTCCGAGGCGTATCCGTCACGAAATCAATGATTAAGTGAAGGCCGAAATTGAAAGGTTACTTGAAGCTAAGTTTATTCGTCCATGCAAATATGCCGATTGGATTTCTAGCATTATACCTGTGGGGAAGAAAGATTCAAATAAGATCAGAGTGTGCATTGACTTCAGAGATCTCAATCGTGCAACTTATAAGGACGAATATCCAATGACGATAGCTGATCGTTTAATAGATGCAGCGTCTGGCAATCGCATCATCAGTTTCCTGGACGGTAATGCCGGTTATAATCAGATTTTCATGGCTGAAGAGGATGTGAATAAAACTGCTTTCAGATGTCCTGGGTCCATCGGATTATTTGAGTGGGTAGTGATGACTTTTGGCTTGATAAGTGCTGGAGCTACCTATCAGCGGGGCATGAACCTAATATGCCATGACTTAATCGGCAAACTTGTGGAGATTTATATCGATGACGTGGTAATCAAGTCACAGGAAGAAGAACAACACTTAGTAGATGTGTCTACTGTGTTGGATCGGTTCAGGAGAAGTTTGGGATGAAGATGAATCCGAAGAAGTGCACATTTGGAGTTTCAGCTGGAAAGTTCTTAGGATTCATGGTGCATGAAAGAGGTATTGAGGTACATCCTGATCGTGTGAAAACAATTATGAACACTCAACCTCCGGATTGCAAGTTAAAGCTGCAGGAGTTAATCGGCAAGATAAATTATCTTCGAAGATTCATATCCAACTTGTCTGAGAAGATGGTTCCCTTTTCTCCATTGTTGAAGTTAAAAGAAGCTGGCACATTTACATGGGAAGAAGAGTAACAGAAAGCCTTTGATGCTATCAAGCAGTATTTGGCTAATCCTCCTGTGCTAATAACTCCTAAACAGGGAGTTCCTTTCAAACTCTATTTATCAGTTGCTGAGAATACTATTGGGGCAGTTATGATGCAGGAAATTGATGGCAAGGAACATGTCATATTTTATCTGAGTTGACAGTTGCTGGATCCTGAAACAAGGTACACTATGGTGGAGAAATATTGCTTATGCTTATACTTTGCGTGTATCAAGTTGAGGCATTATTTATTGTCGGCTGAATGCAAAGTGATTTTTCAAACTGATGTGATCAAACACATGTTGAATGCTCCAATTGTGAGAGGCCGGCTTGGTAAGTGGGCTTACACGTTGATAGAGTTTGATCTTTCATATGAACCTGCCAAAGCAGTCAAGGGACAAGCAGTTGCGGATTTTATTGTCAATCACCGGAAAGATGTAGCTGATGTTGGCTTTCCTCCCTGGATATTATTCTTTGACGGATCTGTGTGTAGCCAAGGCTATGGCATTGGTTTGTTTATTGTTTCGCCTCGGGGGGCAAGCTTTGAGTTTGCTTTTGGCATAAGTGATACTTGCTCCAACAATTAAGCAGATATGAAGCTTTGTTGAAAGGATTACGGTTGCTGCTAGATGCTGGAGTGGATTCTGTTGAGATCTATGGCGATTCACTGCTGGTGGTTAATCAAGTCAATGAAGAGTTTGAATGCAAGGATGATGTGCTACATCGACATTTGGAAGAAGTATTGCATTGGTTGATCGGTTTATAATGTTTTCCATTCACCATATTCCAAGAGAACAGAATTATGAAGCTAATTATTTGGCCCAAGATGCATCGGGCTATATGCCGATGGTGTTGGAAGTGACTACAGAATTAAAGGCCAAAGATTGGCAGGATGAAATTATCGGCTATCTGAAGAATCCTAATGTTAAAGCCGATAAGAAGCTGAGAAGGAGAGCCCAAAAGTATGTTGTCATCGATAATAAGTTATACTTCAGAGCTTTTGAAGGCTTGTTATTAAAGTGCTTGTCTACTGAAGAAGCCCAAGTTGCTATTGGTGAAGTGCATGAAGGTATATGTGGAACACATCAGTAAGCTCATAGGATGAAGTGGCTTCTAAGAAGAGCTGGATATTTCTGGTCTACCATGTTGGAAGATTGTTTCAAGTACTACAAAGGCTGTCAAGATTGTCAAAAATTTGGAAACGTCCAACATGCACCCGCATCGGCTTTGCATCCTATCATCAAGCCATGGCTGTTCCGGGGGTGGGGAATTGATATGATTGGTCAGATATTTCCGTCTTCATCCAAGGGACATAAGTTTGTTCTGGTGGCAACAGATTACTTTACAAAGTAGGTTGAGGTCATTCCTTTGAAGAAAGTAACAGCCGTTGAAGCCATCGGCTTTGTGAAAGAACATATCATTTATCGTTTTGGAATTCCTCAAACTATCACAACAGATCAAGGATCAGTATTTATGTCGTCAGATTTTCAGGAGTATGCTAGAAGCCTTGGGATTACAATGTTGAACTCATCACCATACTATGCTCAAGCAAACGGCCAAGCGGAGGCTTCAAATAAAAGTGTGATCAAGTTGATCAAAAGAAAGATTGATGAGAGGCCGCGCGATTGGCATAATACATTGATGGATGCTTTGTGGGCATATCGGATTGCAAAACATGGTGCGACTAAAGTTTCGCCATATGAATTGGTCTATGGACAAGAAGCCGTTCTGCCCGTTGAGATGATTGTTAAATCCACTCGGGTGAGTCAACAAGATGCATTAAAAGCCGATGATTATTGTCACCTGATGTACGATCAATTAGACGATGTGGTATTTAATCGGCTCAAGGCTCTAGAGTATATTGAGAAAGACAAGCAACGTGTTGCTCGGTTCTACAACAAGAAGGTGGTACCAAGGACTTTTCAAGAAGGAGAATTGGTATGGAAAGTGTTACTGCCGATCGGTTCTAGGGATCCTAAGTATGGCAAATGGTCACCTAATTAGGAAGGGCCCTTTAGAATCCATCGAGCGGTTCCTGGTAATGCTTACATGTTAGAGTCTCTGGAAGGGGAAGTGTTTGGCAAGGCTATCAATGCTAAGTATCTGAAGAATTACTACCCTAGCGTATGGGTTGGATCCTGAGCACATAACACAAAAGCCGATTCTCTGAATTGCCTTCAGCAAATCAATAGCCGACACTACGTGTCACCTTTAGATCAAATAAAACAACAAATTCAAGGTATGGTTATTACAACACTTGGGGGGCACGATGACCCAATGTTTTGGTGCTACAAGAAGTGATCAAGTTTTTCTAGCATGCAATGCCGATTAATTGGTCGAGTTTAAAGGCTGATACACTGATGCTGCTGCTTCATTGAGTACGTCGTTCACATACTTGATGGTCTTCTGATCCTCTGCGTCCGAGCATGGGACTTTCTTCACTTTGGATCTACGGTCTTTGATGACTTGGGCACAGTTTCGGATGATGGACCACTGTTGTTTGGCCTTAGCTGATATTTCCTGACGGAGTTGATTCTATTTCTCCAAGGCAGCGTTGCATTCATCAAGATGTTTCTTATAATCGCTAGCCGCAGAATACAATTCAGCTTGCTTTGACTTAATCAGCTTGAGTTGCTGCTCCAATACCTTGAATTCCTTGTGTTGAGCGTTGGCGTCCACAGTGAGTTTCTTAAGTTCAGATTCAAGCTTTTGCTGGGATTCCCTTAAGGCAATACTACTTTGAGCTTCATGAACCTCGGCTTTCGATTTGTCGATGCTGCAAGCTAGCAACACTTTGTTGCGAACTTCTGTAGGCAGATCATTCTTCACTGCTGAGAAGGCTGTTTGGATTGGAGCAGTATCTTCGAGAAGGGTTTCCACTTTACTGCTCAGCACATGAAACAACTTCTTGATACACTCCTTGTTAGCCGTTTCCATCTGCTGGGGGTAGGAATTTGTGACATCCTCTATTTTGTCGTATGTCACTTGTATTTTCGAAAACCCAAAAGTTAATTAAAAGGGAATTGTTATATACAAAACCCTGTTTTAATTACTTTAAACTAAGGTTTAAGCCAAAACCCTAGAACACCCTTTAGGAAAATTCTGGAAAAATTCCAGTAATTCTTAGATGCCATCAACAAGCAACCCTCCAAATTTCATGTCCAAATTCCAAAGCTAGCTCGTGATTCCTTGAAGTTTTGCCGTTTTGTCGGGAGCTCGTCAAACCAATAAAATAATGAGCGAACGAGGGAATCTCGTGCTCAAATTTGGAGGGGACCTTTCTGAAGCCCAATCCGAATTACCCTCCAAATTTCAGCCCAATCCTCCAAAGGAAACTCTGTTTTCTTGTTAAACAAGCCCGCAGTCTATCTGAATTCTACCCGGATTAGAATTCGAGTCCTAATCCAACACCTCTTAGCCCAAGGCCCAGCTTTGGTCGTCCAAGACACTATATAAACCCCCCAAGACCCCTGTCCCAAGTCCTCATCACGAAATCCCTCAAGTCCCAAACCCTAGCCGTCAAAAATCCTCCCCACCGAAACCCTTTTCTACAGATCCCTCTCTGTTCCTTGACCAAACTCAAGATTAGATGGTGCCATGTTGAAGATCTCGTCGACGCGGTCAAGATGGATATATGGATCGCAAGATTTGGTGGAGAAACGCCCTCGACGGGGTCGGTGGAGCCCGGCGGTGGCGGAGGGCCATCCTCCCCAACACGGCGTACGGGGCGGCGGTGCCGACGGCGCACCTCCCAGATCTGGGAGGTAGCAGATCAGGGCAGCGACGAGTGGACGGCGCCGGTGGATTCGAGGCCGGCGGCGGGGCTGGAGCAGAGCATGGCGGCGGCGGGCGTGGCCGGCGGCGTGGAGGCCGACGGGGACGACGCACGGGCTGGAGGCGGCGGAGGCCGGCGACGGCGGCTGACGGGGAAGCCGGCGACGGGGTGGGCGGCGGCGGTTCCGTGCACGCCCGCACCTCCCAGATCTGGCGGCGCCGTGGTCGTGCGCCACCAGGAGGGAGCAGGCGGCGTTGGTGGCGGGCGGGGGAAGGCGGCGGGGCTATAGTAGAGCAGGGCGGCGGCCGGCGGCGTGGAGGCCGGTGGCGGGGCATAGCCCGCGGTGTGGAGGTCGACGTCGTGAAGGCCGATGCGCGGAGGGCACGTTGAGTGGACGCCGCTGGGGCGTCGGTGACCAGATCTGCCGGGGCCCGGCGGGGCGGCGGCGGTGGGAGCAAGGGGCGCCGTGGAAGCGGCGGCGGGACCGGGGTCGGGGCTGGCGGCGGTTTCGCCCCTGCCCGCGTGCGTGCATGGGTGGGGGGGTGGATTTGGATCTAGATCTAACTGCTGTCCCTTGGTTTTATGGGATGGACCATGGACCAGGTGGTCCGCTTCGGGATGAGCTCGTCCTGGGTGTAGATTATCCTATTCTACACCTAGGTGTCAAATAGGATATCTATATATATATAAGTGTGGCTCGGCTGGTGCACCAGGTTGCTTTCCTAATTACCGAGATTAATTAATTCCTTAATTAATTCGCATGCAACCCTCATTTGACGGAAGAGCAAAATTGATCCAGCAACACATTAACTACCCATGCATGCATTCCATTTCTTCCGTTTTTTTAGCGTAATGTTTGATTCAGAGCTCCGATTGACGAATGGTTTTCACCATCGCGTTACTGACATTTTTTCCAACGAAACAAGACCTGTAAGATCAAGCCCCATATGCTTAATGTTTTGGTATTGATGACAACTCGAGGGACGACAAGGCTAAGGATATTATTTCCTAGTTTCTCTCTATTTCTTGCGTGTGTCGTCGACTCGGTCCTGCTACATCCTCGACTAGGTCCTGCTACATCATCTGCTGCACCAACAACCGAAGAACATCTCAAGCAGCAAGAGCACATTTCCGGAGTCCGCCCTATTCCCTAGAAGTCAAGCCTATTAGAGTGGACACGTGTCTAGGGTTCGAGAAGGGTCCGGGAGTCGGGGTGACGGGTAGGGCTCGTAGCCACCAAGTCGTGTCAAAGCCAGAATCTACCTGTGGTGCGAAACTTCCCGCCTAAGCCATCTGAACTTCCCGCCGTGTCCACAAGTCGACAAAAGTGGCCCAAGACCTGAGGCGTAGTGACGAGAGGGGTCGAGAGAGGCTAAGTCCAAAGGGGTGAAAAGTTCAGCCCCATCGGACGGCGTCCGACCACCGTCAGACTGCGTCCGATGAACGGGAGCGTGACAGCGACTAAGTCCCAAATGCAAACCTCACTATCGGATGGCGTCCGACCACCTTCGGACCGCGTCCGACCACGTTAACTGTAGCTCATCGGACGGCGTCAAACCACCTCCGGACAACGTCCGACGGCAGCACACGTCACCACCTACGGTCACAGCCCAAAGCCAACACGCTTCATCAGACAGCGTCCAATGACCGTCGGACAGCGTCCGACGGACACGGCTAACCCTAGCCCCAGCGACCAGGTGGCCCATCGGATGGCGTCCGACGATCATTGGATGGCGTCCGACGATCATCGGACGGCGTCCGACCAAGGTGAGAAAAACCGATCTGAGCTCATCGGACGGCGTCCGCGGTCCGACGGACCGATCTGGAACTCCGACGATGAATCTGAGCGTGCCATGTGTCCTCTCTAAAGGGTTCCGGGTGTGAGTCTATAAATAGGAGGCCACCAGCTCGTGAGGGACTTGAGGATCTCATTTGTAGCCACCCATTGAAGCAAGTGCTTGAGAGAGAGTCCTCCCATGGTGTGCTCCCACCCCACCATGCGCATGAGAGTTTGAGAGAGGGTTTGAGAGGGAGAAGAAGGGAAGGAGAGGAAGAACTCACCGGTGTTCATCCCCAAGCCTCCTCCTAGGCGTTCCCCTTGTGTTCCCCTCTCTCCCATGGTGCTATCCGCCTAGCCCATGGTGGAAGAGAGGTGAACCCGTGATCCGGTCTTGTGCTCGTGCTCTTCATCGCCACCGGGAGCTCGTCGGGCTTCATCACGCGTACGACTACGTCAAGCCGTACTCGGGAACGACTACGTGAAGTGAACGACTACGTCCGTACCACTCCAAAGCCCAAGAAGCGTCTTGGCCACCGGATAGGCGTATCCGGTGCTCTCCTCGGAAGCGTCCATGGTGTGCAAAGTCCTCCATCGCGTCGGAGGCCGGCTCCGCTTGTGGAGTTGGTGTGTCGGGGTCTTCCGCGTGTGGGAGGCTGCCGGTACCTTGTACGGGTTTGTCCACCCCGCCGATGTGTCAGTGAAAGGGCTCTACCTAGTGGATTGAGCATTAGGGACGAAAGGGTCCCGGTTCCCCCGGCTGCGCATGTGTTGTGCAACGGTGGTGAACTTGCTCAACGGTGAGTAGGTGCGCATGTGTTGTGCGCCGAACAACGGTCAAACAAATCGGTTTGCACTCTCTCACTTGACTCTCTAAATTCCGCACATTGAAACGATTGCGTGTGGTTGACCATCGAGTCACTAGTAGTCGCTTGCTCTACACTTGTGCTCGCTTTGCTCATTGCGCCATCGTCTTGTGAAATTGATTAGCTTGTGAACTTGTGATATTAGCTTCCACTTGTGCTAGTCTCCAAGTCTTGTGCTCCGCTCGTGCAACTCGCTCCTAGAATTGTGTAGGGCTTTATCGCTAAGTGGATCATAACTTGACTAAGCAACGTGTTAATTGGCGTGCGTTGGTGCTAGAAAAGTGAGCTAGAATTTGAAATGCCGCCAATTCACCCCCCTCTTGGCCTAGAATCCTTACAAGTGGTATCAGAGGGCTAGGATCTCTAGCTTCTGCTTAACCGCAATAGAGATGGCTGATGAGGGGAGTGTTGCTAGCAATAGGATTCCGCTATTCACCGCCACACACTTTGATTTCTGGAAAAGGCGAATGCGGGTGTATCTACAGTCCATTGGGATGGATGTGTGGAAGGTTGTAGACAAACCCCTAGGCTTCACTCTTGAGAAGGACACGGAACCCACTGAAGCACAAACTAAGAAATTGAAACTTGATGCTAAAGCTATGAATGCCTTGTTCTGTGGTCTTAGTATGGATGTCTTCGATAGGGTTAGCAACCTTCCCACTGCACGTGATGTCTGGACTTCACTTATAGAGATTCACGAGGGTTCAGCCTCAGTTAAGGAAGGAAAACTTGTCATTGTCAAGGATAATTTTGATCGCTTTGAGATGCTCCCTAGTGAGAATGTCAACGATATGTTTTCTCGGCTTAACCCGCTAATCAATGAGCTCAAGGGGCTCGGATTCTCTTTGCCTGATGTTGATGTGTGTAGGAAAATGATTCGGGTGCTGCCAAGACAAGAGTACCGCAACATCATCACCTACTTGTCCAATAGCAAAGAAGTCGAGAAGCTCACTCCTACCACACTTCTAAGCAAGCTCACGACGCATTAGATGCTCATCCTTGAGCCTGGAGTCAAATCTGAGGCGGAGAAGGCCAAGTCCATTGCTCTCAAAGCAAGTGCTACCAAGAGTACCTCCAAGAGCACTTCAAGAACATCATCACCCAAGCGCCAAGGTGAATCAAGTCCAAGGGATGAGGTCTTTGAGGAGATCGTGGGGCTTGTTGGCAAGCGCTACGGGTTGAGGAGGCCAAGCCGGATCTCATACGCATCATATCGGTGCTATGAGTGTCAAGAGAAGGGGCACATCGCCTCCATGTGTCCTCAAAAGAGCAGCACCAAGTACAAGGACAAGGGCAATGGGAGCAGCAATGATGAGGAGCCCAAGATCAAGGAGAAGCCGAAGAACAAGGACAAGAGCAAGGACAAGGAAAAGGAGAAGGGCAAGTGGAGAAGCATGCACAAGTCCGAGTTCAGAGGCACCTCCAAGAAGGGGAAGAAGGTGGCCTTTGTTGGCGAGTGGGTCACCGACAACTCAGCTGGCTCACAAGGCTCTGGCGATGATGATGATGGAGCAATTGCCACTCAGCTGCCTCCTCCACCACCGGTCTACTTCCCGACATGCCTTGTTGCCGGGACGGAGTCACAAGATCAAGAGCCTCAGGTGCGTGAGTGGTGGTCCGGTGGAGAAGACTCAAATTCTACTTCCTCTACTCCCACTACACCAAAGGCTACACTAGCGGCTTCACCAGCTCCTGCTTCAACCTCCTTGTGCCTTATGGCCAAGCCTTCCTCCAAGAAGGTAACAAGAAAAGACTCTTCCTCTGAATATGAGTCTGACCCTGAGGTTATAGAGAAAGAGTTGGTTGGCTATTTCTATCAAGCTCATGATGCCTATGAAAAAGAAAAACTAAGATGCACTAGACTTCAGGAATCACTAGATGCTTTGACTGCTAGGTTGAACTCACTTGAAACTGAACATGATCTCCTGACTAGCCCTTCTACACCTCCTGCACCCAATCAGTAACCATGAGGTCCTCCTCCCTCCGCTCCAGCCCTGCGAAGGTTGGGTCCAAGTTTTCCGATGGCGTCTCGCCTCGGCCTCTGCTGACCATCAATGGCCTACTGCCCTGCCCTGCCGCGGCGCCGGAGGGGAGCATTCATTCCGCCTCGCCTAGACTGCTCCTCAGCTCAACCCCCAACAACCCCTTTACCTCCCCTTCCGGATCTGGATCTCAAACTCCCCACGCCTCCGCAGATCTAAATCGCCCCTTTCCCCTTCCGGCGCCGGCTGACCCGTCTGGTGCTGCTACTGCGGCTGCCAGCCGCCGCCCCACGCGAAGTTCCCCTCCGGATGCTCAGGGATAGCGGACGGTCCTCCCGAGGGGCGGCCGGCATCGTCGGGCCGGACCTTCTCCGGCTTCGTCTTCAAAGCCATTGGCAGGTAACCCATCAGCTACCCCCCGCTCCTCTTCCTACTTAAACTTGGTGCAGGGGAGATGCTACCGCTGCCTCGCTTCGGACCACCGTATCTCCCGCTGCAGAGACCCGGTGAGGTGCTTCTTTTGCCGGCGAAGTGGTCACTTAGCTAGGTTCTGCCCACAAAAGTCCAGACAGCCTGTCCACCACCGCCTTCGCTTCTCGGTTCACCGGCGGCTAGGATCTTCACCCTTCCGCACCACACCAACACCCCCATCGCCACCACCCCTTAAGCGCTCGTTGCCTTCTCCGTTCACCATGGACGTGGAGGATTTTGATCTCGGGCTCGCTGCACAAAGGCCACTCTACAGCACGTCCACGCTTATCTCCACCCCTGCGATGGAGCATCAGATGCACCGGCTCCGTAGTCATGCAGCGCTGCTCGTGGCCGCTGGTGGTCGCTCTGGTGCCTCAGCTGAGGAGGCAGCCTGCGCAATTGAATCGCAGCTCGGAATCCCCTTCAACAATCTCCAGGTTCACAAGCATCAGCCGGAAGATTTTTTTGTGTTCTTTTATTTCCCAGTGCAGCGTGAATTGGCCCTTGATGCGGGTGTGATCCGGGTCGGTGGTGCGGATCTTGCCGTTCGGCCGTGGAATGAGGAAACACACACACTTTCACGCACATGGTTCTACCGTGCACATTTGTGCATTGAAAACCTTCCCCTCCACGCATGGTCGCAGACGGCCTTGGAGCAGATAGTTGGGGATTTTGTTCTGTTTGATAGACAAGACACCAAGACAGCGAGTAGAGAGGAAACCAGGATTCTTGGCTGCTGGGTCTGGGTCTGGAACCCGGATATCATCCCGAAAATGAAAGGGTGTTGTTTCTTCCCCGCAGGTTCGAACCGTGCGCCGGAGGTCGCCGGCCATGGCGAGCCTAACCGGCCACAACCTCCACGGGGGGATGTAGTGCAACTGATTATTCACCTAAACACTTTCGAAGACTGGTCCCCACGACATGAACGCTCGCCGATCTCTCCTGTGAGTGGACTGCCTTCTGAGTCTTCTGACTCGGAGGAGGACGCTGTGCCAAGAATTATCCCTTTCACATGGCGTTCTGGCTTCGTGGATGGCTCTGGGCCGCCATGCCCGGGCCAGGTGCAGCCGCAACCAGTGCATGCTCGTCTACAGGCCGCCCCCGGTCGCCGCTCGCGGGCGGTTGGGAGGCTGTCGGCCGCCGGCTCGACCGCGCGGTTCACAGGATTGTCGGGGATGAAAATACGGTCCATTGCCA
>SPJY01027703.1:0-26557 GCA_005191435.1 Raddia distichophylla | reverse complement strand
AGCGCAATCCAGTTTAATTTATTTTTTTCTTCTTTTATTTTTTTTAGAGGCAAATTCAGTAGCCAAGCTGTATGGAGTTGTAATGCCAAGCACGAAAACATATATAGAAAACGAATTCAAACAGAACTTCGCCAATTTCCCTTTTTTTTTATCCTTTTATATTTTTTAACAGCGCAAATTCAGTAGCCAAGCTGTATGCACTTGTAATGTCAAGCACAAAAAACATACGTAGAAAAGGAAATCAAACAAAACTTTGCATGAACGTGTAGCGCAACAACGAAAATACTGTCTCCAATCTAACTTCCTTGCTAACAGCGCATGGAAGATATGCTGCCATCTTGAGTTTTACCTCGTTTCTTTTACATTTAGCTGGTACAACCTTTTGGAGAAAAACGCAGAAGAACGGAATTATATTAAATTCAGTAGGAAAATTATATGGTTAAATATAGGAGGAGGTTTAGGCGCATTCTCTCCAAACGCGCACTACAAGAGAGCTAAGTTATTACAAAACGGACGCCTTCCACCTCCAAACGCGCAGAACCTACCGAAGCAAATCGAAGAAGGTTATCGGCGACAACTTCTTCAAGTTTAAAATACAATTGTTCCTTTCAAGTTAGAGATGCCATAAGGTTGCTAGCACGACGGATGCTAGACCTGGAGAAAGGTTGGATTGCAGGATGTTTTCAATCCACCAGGCGCTGATATTCTCAGAGTGGGTACACGTCGAACTTGGTACAACCTGTTTACCAAGAAACATTATAATATACTTATATGCATAATGCGTTATAATCCACGACGACAAACAACCACGAAAGTTGTCTAGATTTAACATTAATATTTGTTTGCTTCTTATTAACTTTGCCCCCTAGTTATCCTTTTAATTGGGATAACCCCGATCCCCCGTACAGATCTAGCTATTAAATTTTAAATTCAAAACTAAATCATAACCAAATTAAAGCATCCCGATTAAACTTATTCACATGAATATTCTCCATACTTTTTTATTTAAAAAAAGTCTGCGCACTCCCTAGTCCCCATCTATCCAAAAAGTTCTATAGTTTTAAAATTTTGGAAATTGCAAGACCGACAATACCTGAAATGCAACTTTTGATTACTAGTTTAGTAAGGCCTTGTTCTTTTCAATTGAAATTTGCTGAAAATTTAAATCCAAAAAAGTTGTGACTCCTCAAACAAGGTCGTGGAGACTTAAAAAAATGAATAAATTATTTTCGACAAATGCTTGATGGATTCTACAATATAGAGCTCTTAAAACATTTAGTTGAGTACCTATATCATGAGTTGAGCTTCATCGAACCTTACAAGGCATTCCGCGCTTTGAGTGTTGACACATTGGATGTAGTCACGCTACTATTGGATCTGCTTGACCACAACATGCCTTACCATACCAGTTCGGGCGAGTCTTAGCGTAAGCCCCTTCATCTCGATCCCATCCACTCCCACCCCATTCCTTTTATGATCTCGCTCTCTCCCTCCAAGTAGTGCTGGCAATTCGGCAATGTTGTTTTTGGGTCAACCCAAACACAATTCGATTTTATAGGACCAAAGCACGATATGGCACAAAAAAATTTGGGCTGTGTCGGCCCAGCTCAAATGGCGTGCCGGGCCGGGCCAGAGAAGCCGGCACGACGGGCCGCCTGTCATGATCCGAACTGAGACACGAGTCAGTAATTTATTTTTTTTGTGATCCTTCGTTGCTCGGATGAATTTTGGTTCTACATGAAAGTTGTACCGACTTTTAGTACAAATCTTTTTCATGTAGACAACGTTTTCATTTGAGTAATGCATGATATAAAATTCTTTTAGTGCGCTGGCTGTTTTAAAACCCACATAACACATTTCGGTAATTCGCATTTTGCGAGATATTCCGATGCTCAGATAAATTTATGTTCTGCATCAAAGTTGTAGAGAATTCCAAGACCAATCTTTTTCATGTAAGCAACTTTTCATTTGATCAGTGTGTCGGGGATTAAATCACGGCCCATTGCCATGGCCCACTCCCTGACGGCCCAATCGAACAGCCTACCAGGGCCCAGCTCCCTGGAAGGTTCTATTTGGCCCATGTGCATCCTGCCGAACAGCCTCCTGGCTGGCGCGGTGTGCAACGGCCTAGGCCTCGTGTTCGAATCCGGCTCGAACACGAGATCTGCACGGCTACGTGAAGACCCGGACGTGGTTTCTCGAGTTGGAATAGATGTCATGATCCCCAAGACTTGGAGTTTGCCTTATCTGCCGTGAGGTGTATTTGGCATGGTACGACTTTGTTGCGATCTCGTAGTTAGCCCGGCTCGATTATCCTTCGGTAGGTCGGTTCATCACCGCTATATAAACCGAGCCCCTACGGCGTGTAGAGGGCACGAGGTCCTTGCATAATACTTCTTGCATACAATTATTCTCGCCGAGACTTGTTTATCTCGTCGAGCTTCCCCTTTGTAATCCTCTTTTACATAAAGAAAGGCTGGACGTAGGGCTATTATCTCTTCGAGAGGCCTGAACCAGGATAAAAACCCTGTGTCTCCCTGTTGCTCGTTGATTGCTGTTCTCTCTGTTCGGCGTGTCTCCTATCTCCCCTTCTCAACGAATCTTGGTTGACTAGAGGCCGATATCTCAACCGTCGACACAGTGCATAAATTTATAAAAAAAATTAGTGCGCTGGCTGTTTTAGAACCCACATAACACATTTTGGTAATTTGCAGTTTTGAGATATTCCGCTGCTCAAATGAATTTATGTTCTACATCAAAGTTGTAGATAATTTCGAGACACGTATTTTTCGTATAGACAACCTTTTCATTTGACCAACTTAAAAATTTATAAAAAAAAAATTTAGCTCTATTTTGTCGGGCGTGCCATGCTCGGCCCGGCCCGGCCCGGCCCGATCACGGCCTGTCGTGCTTTTGTGCCGTGCCGTGCCTTTCCTGGCTTTTGGTAGTCTGTGTTGACCCGGCACGGCCCGAAGTATTGAATGGGCCAGCCTGTTACACGGCGGCCCGAGGCATGGCGGGCCCGTGCCGTGTCGGCCCGGCACAACCCAATTCCCAGGACTGCCTCCCAGCACACACACACACACACCCCGCAATAACGTTGCACGTCCTGAAGTAGTGGAAGTAGTTAATCACACCAATCATCTCCTCAATGATAATCAACACCACAACAACCAAAATAACACCTCTAATCAGCACCACAACAACCACAATAGCACCTCTATGGTATCTCCACATGTTTAGGAATATATAGTGCATTAGTGAAGAACCGAGCTAGCCGAATAGAGGGGGTGAATATACACCACAAAATTTTTTCGACGTTTCCACAAAAATCCCGAACAACTTGACAACCAGAGGCGGAGCTCAGCATGGGCCGCAAGGGGGCTGAAGCCTGTCCTGGCCGAATACTGAATACCCCACCAATATAGGTATTAGGCCCAAGTGGATGAAGCAGGCATAAGCAAGTGGGTTTGAACGAGCACTCACGGCTTAATGGCCCAATTAAACTCACGTACATGCCCATGATCCATGAATCACTGAATCGGTCCATGACGTTTCAATGCCACTAACTGCTCGCTAATCTAATCGCCAATCTGTGATCAACTGATCATGATTCACTTGAACTACCGACACGAGCGCGGAGCAAGCGAGGCGAAGCGCCGACGAATGTTTTGCCGCCGTCCCATCTTGGTCGATTTCTAGTCAATCTCCGTCTTTGTCGCTGGTTAGCCCCCGGTCCTCCCTTGATCTTTCAACTTATGCAGTTCTTGCCGTTCTGCTGCCTCACTATCTGTGATTTTGTTAGACACATTGATTAATTTTGTTTTTGTATTATTTATATACTTGAGCAGATCGACGAATACGAGATGTGTTTGCAAAGATAGACATGGAATGTATTTTACAACGTTTCCAGAATATGAAAACCCACAAATATCAACTATCAACTTTTGAGAAGAATTCGTGGTATATTGATATTTCTTATATACTTACATCACATGCATTTCACTTATCTTTCAAAGTTCAATACTGTTTTGTTATTATATTTAAATCCTTGCAATTATTGACAATGCTTGTGTTTCTATGTTTTTTGTGTTCTATTACATGGTATAACACTATAACTATATAGCCACAATACTTAATACAGTAATATGCTTGAGCCTTAGCCCTTATAGGTTTCCTTTTGAACCCCCTTGTAGGAAATTTCTGGCTCTACCACTGTTGACAATTATGTGTGCCATTCACTTTGGTGTATGAGAAACATGAAATATTGGGAGTTTGTAATCACAATTCTGTTTGTCAAGTGTCCAAACAAAGAAGATTCAATTTAAACCTTCTTTTTGAGAAATATATCAACCCAAAATACCAAAGTCACTTTCCCAAAAGTGAAAAAGCAGACATGGCTGACGTCCTTCGATTCAAATGAAAGGTGAGATAGCCTAGACTTCGATCGGCTTAGCATCCTCTCGCTCAAACCACCGATCATCTGTGCAGGGGATGATATTTTTGGATGTGACGAGAAGCCCTAGAAATGGCCTATATCTCGAGAGCCGGAGAGGTAGGATTAGAACCATCGGGCGAATCAGATTCTATAGGTGAGAACCTAGAAACATAAGGTGAGAGCTGAGTAGAAACAGAAGGTAAGGGATGAGACTGAGGAACAAAACTGGAAACTGAAGGCGCCATCGGTGGGGCTAAGTCATGGTCGGGTTTGGAAGAACCATCATCTTAAATGACCTTCTTCTAAACAAAGACTGGCTCAAAATACAAGCCTGAACCTGAGGTATCTGGCCTTGCCCCCGGCATAGCCTCATCAAAGGTCACTTCGCAAGTCTCAACAACTCTCCGCCTCTCACTATCCTAGACGCGGTAATTCACCGCAGAAGCTGTATACCTAAGAAAAATATCATCTAAAAATAGAGATTCAAATTTGTCTAAATTTACAGACTTCAGAATAAAGCACTTACATCAAAACAACTTGAAATATGAAACACTTGGCTTACGCCCATATCGGAGTTCACAGGATGAGCGATGCAACTTGGACCTCAGAAACATCCTATTTGAAACATAGCAAGCTGTAAAAACAGCCTTAGCCTATAAATATCTAGTAGTAGAATAGTAGAATATTCAACAAGCATAGTGCTATCCATCTCTACCAAAGTGCGATTCTTCCTCTGCACAATCCCATTTTGTTAGGCGACGTTCGGGAAGAGAATTGATGCTCAACACCAGAATCAGAATAGAAGCTTTCAAATTGTGCATTCTTAAACTCAGTGCCATTGTCTGAACGGATTGCGCGAAGCGCTCTTGTTAACTTAATAGAAAGCTCACGAATAAAAGAACGAAAATGGCCAAATGTTTCATCCTTGTTCACCATAAAATAGATCCAGGAGTAGCGAGAATAGTCATCAACAACAATAAGCACATACCACTTGCCACCCACAGACTGCACACGGGAGGGACCAACAATGTCCATGTGAAGCAATTGTTCCGGTGTATCAGTCATCACCTTGGTGACTGGTGGGTGAGCAGTGGCAACCATCTTCCCATATCGGCAAGGAGCACAAATTATGTCATTGATCATTTTGAGTTTGGACAAACCACGAATCAGATCCTATCTGCTAACTCTGGTCAAGTGATCAAAACCGATGTGACTCAGTCTCCTATGCTAGAAGTAGGTGTCACGGGTTTCTGAAGCAATCAAGTAATGAAAAGAGCCAACTGAAGATCGAAAATCAATACGAAAAACTCTCCCAAAACTGTGAATCCCGCAAACAAAATTTCAAAAAATTAAGAATGCAACTTTCATTCTATTTTAAAATGAACCTCAAAACCCTTATCAGTCAGCTGAGAAACCGAAAGCAAATTATAGCGAAGTTTTCTGAAAAGGGCCACATTCTTAATGACAACCTAGTCACTAACCTAGATAAAGCCTCGGGTGAGCACACGACCTGACGAAGCATTCCTAAATCTGATTTTATCACCCTGGGGGTCTCGAACAAAGGAGGAGAACCGCCTTGTGTAACTCATATGGGTACTTGATCTTAAAACAAATATTGTAGCCCTCAGCCATCACATATGTCTCCATCCTATCCTTACAATAGGAAAAATCGGCTCCGAAAAACACGGGTGGTTTGGTAGAATACTTGTCCACCATAGCTCATATAGCAACAAGGATCGGTTTCAAAAATCGGTCAAGATTTGTAAATAAGCACCAAACTAAATGCTCTGATACCAGTTGAAGAGCCGAGCTAGGAGGATAGAGGGGGGTGAAAGACGCCACAAAATTCTTCCGACGTTTCCACCAAAACCCCGAACAACTTGACAACTATCCAACCCTTCACTTGTGTGTATGAGAGACATGCAATATTGGTATTTTAGAATCATAATCCTGGTTGTCAGGGTCCAAACAAAAAAAATCAATTGGAACCTTGCTTTTAAAGAGATCAAGCCAAAACACCAAAGTCATTTTCCAAAAGTAAAAAAGCAGATTGACAGAAAAATGTATTACAAGAAGAGAGTGGTTGCTACTATTGGAAGGCACCAGAAATTTTCAAACTTTTCTACACCCATGTGGGTGAGTTGTGATGGTCTCCTCCAAATTTCAGCATCAAACTTTATGTGCAGAAAATAAGAAAAATCGTGCACCAAGAACTGTCAAGAACTCGAGACTGCAAGTTTAGGGCTCGGTATTCACCTGATAGCTCCCAAATGGGAAAACCAGTGTACTTCAAATTTTTACCACAGATGGGTACGTGAGTCACGCATCTTTTCCAAGAATTATCCCAAAATGATTTTTCTAAATGTTCTAAAAAGTTTTTTACTGGCTACTGCGCGGAAGGAAAGTTTCTAGACAAATTTGCAACAAATGAAGAAGTTGATCTCTACCCTCTCATATGGTTGTAAAGAGTGTGGCAAATCATATTAGCAACCTTAAGACATCATAGATCACCAAGAACCAGTAAGAAATCACCAAAATTCATCTCCAAACAATAGATCCAAAAAGGAAAACAAGAGCAAGAATAACTAGAAGCAAATCAACACAAGATGTTAATGAAGAAGGAGGATTTCATTGCATAGAAGTTGGGGGATTACAAGCCACACTCCTTGTGGCCACAAGCACTCTAAGTGCCACCCAAAACACACCCAACTCACCATCTCTATTTCTGAAATTTTCAGCTCTTAGGGGATGAGGAGGAGGTGCTCCCTACCCCTCTATTTATAGCCCAAGGGTGAGATGCCCTAAACCTTAGAGCGCATCTCCACCCTTCATTTGAAGATAAATGGTGTACAGCTCACACACTACAAGACAGACCCCCGAGAGGCAATATTCTCCTCATATTCTTTTAGAAATATCTTCGCAGCTTTGTTGGTCGTTAACCCATGCCTAGGCCCACCGGACAAATCAAACTTCGCCACCAAGTAACCGACGCCACAGCCTCCAGCAGCCTCGGATCCCTAGCCATGGTCGAAGCTTCTTGAGTATGCCACCTCATGTGATTTCTAGATCATCGAACCCGGTCTTCTGCATTCCTCCGAACGCACCAGCCTCCAGCTGTCCCTGTGAAGCGTCAGCCACATACCCGTCGATACCTGCATCACTGAGATAAACATACACAAAACCAACACACCTTACCTCGCCTTCAAGGTTAGTCCATCACAGAGTTACCAACATCATAATCCATTCGTGACACCACAATTAGCAAGCCCTAACACACTACGTGTCAGCTTAACAAATTCCACTAGGCTACGTCCGTTCAAAGCTATTACCTAGACCAAACTCAGCACAATGGTCTGGTTCCAATTTCACGGAAATTTTCACAAATGCACCATTAAAAATTCTTTAAAAGACTTCAAATTCCATCTTGTCACATATATTCATAATCAAATCGGGGTACCCTCCACATGGGTCTCAACAATTAGTTTGCTACCGTCTGCTTGTGCAATCAAGGTTTATAGGAGGTAATCAGAGGAGACTGGTGTTGCTAGGCGTCCCACCCAGAGCGGATCATCCCATTGTTGGAGAGGGTGGGCCTCCGGTTTCATAGGTAAGGGGCAACACCTAGGGTTTTATGGTTGGGAGGCCCTCTACCTATTGGAGAAAAATGACAAGAATGGAGGTAGCTTGAAGCCCTTGCTTGGCAGTGTCGGAGGAAGTAGAGGAGAGTGAAGGAGCGGCCAGGATTTTTTCCTCTTTGCAAGCTAAGAGGGACAAAGCAAGAGTAGGGGACGGAAGATAAGAGTGATAGTAGGAAGCGAGGAGGGAGGGAGACGGTATTGAGATGGAGAGGGTCTGATGTATGACTTTGTGGGCTGATGCGGTCATATGCTGTGCTGGTAAGAAGATCCAATGATATGAGCGACCATATCCAATGACTTAGCGCTCAAATACTCAAAGCATGAATGGCCTTGACAATTGCACCTAATAAAGCACACTGATATATATTATCAAATGAAATAAATTTTCAAGTGTCACTGCAAGTTGGCTAAGAACAATATATGTTATCACTTGTGTCTATGACAAGTGTGTTCCATACCGACATGCCATATATACGATGATGGCATATACAAAATTTGGATTTTTCTTTAGTGAAACGTAGGTCCCAATTTTTTGGAACCACTTGTCATATTCAAAGGTGATGGTATATAGGAAAGTGGGGGCTTTTCATCGGTGGCATGTACTGACATGTACAATGCGAGATGCTTTATATTTAAATGCTTAAGAAGAAAGAGAGCATTGTTATATCATAAGGGCATGTAAGTAAAAGGTCTCTTTCCTACTGCAAGAAAGCTTATTGAGGTTCTTAGGATGTTCAAGAAAATAGGTGCAAATTGTAAACATCACCCAAACATTAGTGCTGACATAAGGATCCCATAAACTTGTGTTGTGGAAGTACATATAAATTCTATGTTGAAACTACAGAACGGATCAACATTCATTGCACACGAATGGGCCAACTAAATTACAAAAAACTATATTAAAGACTAGATTATATGTGTGCAATGATACCGGCTGGTATCATGATGATGCCAACATGCAACTATCTAAAAAATATAAAAAACTATGAAAACTACATGATTTTTTAAAAAAACTACATAAAATTTTCTTGAAAATATATAAAACTATCAGAATGGACGAGCGTAATTCACATAGGAATACAATGATAACATTAGTAGATATCACAATGACATCAGCATGAAATAACATGGAAACTTTATAAAATTTTATGAAACTATATAAACTTTTTCTAAATTTTTATGAAACTATCTAAACGGATGAGGCTAATTCATACATGAATATAACGACGATATTACCAGATATCATAGTGACATCAGCATGAAACAACATGAACTACATGAAACGGTTAGAAACTATACCACTTGATAAAACAACATGAAACTACCTGATGAAACTACATGAAACAAACTGAAACCACATCAAAATTGGTTATCCATTTAAAAGCATACGAAACTACACTTCAACAGTGGGATACCATACTTTGAAAGTGGGCATGCATGATAAAACTTTATAATACCATTTGAAACAATACGTTGAATGTATATCCACATGATGAAACTATATGAAACCACACGAAACCACACTTTCAGTGGCGGCAACACCGTTGTTTTAGAAAAGTTTGATAAAGTTAAGAAACCTTGGATAGTTTCATTAAATTCATGTACTTTGACAAGTTTCTTTTATTTTTCATGTGGTTTCTATATGTACACGTATAACTAATAACTACACATGTGTGAAAAATTGTATTCATCAATCGTACATGTACAACGAGGTCTACCTTAAGCATCATCGCTTGAGTGAGTGGGATGGCGTGGAACATGTTGTTGGCGACGTAGTTGATCCCATTATGAGAGGGGGCTTTCTCGATCACCTTGGAAAGGTCCAACACATTGCACTTGATGTGCTAGAAGGTCTTGGCGATGGCCCGCACCCTCGTGTCGTCACCCCTACCTACAACAATTGGCCAGCGACTTAAGCCCTCATAACATGTCGCGATACTCTCACAGGATGGTGCTGCCACTAATGTTATCGTGTGCCGTAAAACCCTCGTTGATGACAACATCAAGTTGCAACGCACGCTCATTTAAGAATGGCATGTCGTGCACATCTTTAAACGGTGACGAATCAGGTGGCACCACATCTATGTCTATATATACGACCTACTGTTGCAGTTCAACGCTAACATCCTCCGTAACTGCCACGACAAATACGAGTAGATCGACATATGTGTGTATCCCAGCAACGACAACCTTGGCTATACACTGGGACGCGAACCTGTGCCATTAAATTAAAAGTTTGATGGCTAGCATATGATCGTGGATGGGTTCTAGTGGGGGACATGCATGGGATGCGGATGTATTGTGAACCCTCAATTTTATACTTACCTTGAGAGTCGGAATCCCATGCACTAGTCATTGGATCTGTACACTAGTGTGGAAGATCATATAGCTGAGACAAGCATACATCGATTAGAGCGTAAATCCCTGAATATTACATGTCCATGTTACGCCCTTAGGCAATTTATGTAAGGCGATTAACATTAGTCTTAGTACAAAATATAGTTTAGAGTAAAGCAGCGAAACCAAAATATCTACCCAAAAGAATATCTCCATGGCTATGCAACATGCAATCGACTGGAGCGGCCCTAAGACTCGTCATGTCCTCTGAAATCTTGTTCTTCGACTTCATGGCACTCGTATGGATCCACCTCGATGCCATCGTCTAAAAGATTATAATTATGCGAGGTCAGCGTCATCCAAATGTTGGCTAGTTAACAATCCCCTTACTGCACTTAATGGTAGGAGATTTCGATTGGGGAAGGAGGTTATTTTATTTGCGTAAAGCCAGTTTTTAGGATGAGTTTAAATTACTCTATCTAGCTCAAAGTTTAATGTTCCTTTTAAACAATAAGGAGTTCAGCATCAACAAACACAACCAAAACCCCATCCGACAAACCTTGTCAACCAACCTTAAGATAACCAACTCAAACTCGACAAACACACTTGACCTCGACCTCAACCATACCGGATTTCACGTTGCCCCATCTTGTTTCCATAACCCGCCATCCTTTCGGAATTGGCAATCCCGTTGTGGACCACACTGGCCATAGCCTGCCCGCCTCGGCCTAAGAGGGTTGCCAGCCCACTCTAGCCTAGCGTCATCCTAGGGAACTGTGGCCTCATACCAGCGGTGACAACCAATGCCGGTACCTTTCGAGAGTGGTCCCAGAGGGCCTCTGCAGAGCCTCGCAACTGGCGATCCGAAACCCGTACTCCACGCGATGGCCACCTCCCCGCTACGCGTTTCTTTCACGCTCCTCCTGGGTAAGCCCTGGCTAAACCCAGCACAATGCATCTCGTGCCTTAATCATCCATCCGGATGTCATCCATGTGGCAACTCTCCAACCAACTTATCTTTAGTTCAGCAATCCATGACATTACCACACATGAGCTATCCCGACTAACCGACCAAATCGGATCGACAAACCACATAGCTATAACAACACACAACATCCAACCCATCATACATCTATTAGCCCTAAATATCACATGTTAAATGAATAAATGAATGGCTGGTGAATATTGGTTCACCGTTCCGTGGCTAGATTGCCAGAAGATTCATTTGGACCTAAGCAGGTTTTACCCATTAGGTAGGATTAAAGTTGTTACCAAAAAATTCTTAGGCTAACAAGGATATGACAATCAAAACAGTCATAAAGGCTAGATGATACAAGGATAGACATGTATAGTTCTAACATGATTAACAAGTGGTCAGATTAATAAGCATGCACTTTTATAATAAACAACATACTTTGAAAAAAGAGGTATGAATGAAAGGATCGCTATGCCGCCTAGAGGGGGGTGAATAGGCGAATAAAACGAAATTGCGGAATTAATAAAGTCGAACAGTGACCAGTCGGTCGGATGTTCCGATGGGGATCGGATGTTCCGACGTAATACAGTAACCCCTCCGTCGGATGTTCTGATCTGGGTCGGATGTTCCGACGGCCGTCGGATGTTCCGATCCGGGGTGTTCTGGATTTGTCGAAAACCTGCAGTAAAATCTGTTTTCTCGCAAAACCAAGGTTAGATCTATTCAAGAATACTCAGAACAGGCCAATACCAATAGTAAAAACACCAGATCAAGATCAAGATAAAAAACACAGCGATTTTTTGTTTACCGATGTTCGGATCCTTGAAGGGAGATCCTACTCACCGTTAGGGAAGGCACAAAGCCCGGATCACCAAGACTCTAATCCCCCTTACCGGATGAAGCACAAAGCACTCACCGGCGATCACTAGTTGAATCTTTTTCCTTGCGGAGGTAGATTCGCACCTTCACAAACTTCGGAGGCACGCCACACAAAGATCGGCGACTCACCGGCGACACCTAGCCGTCTAGGAGCCCTTCAAGCCTCCAAGAGTAACAAATGCGATGAAGAAGCTCTGAAAACTGGCAGGCTGGAATACCATCGGATGTTCCGACCCACGTCGGATGTTCTGATGGCATAGGTTCTGTATAGGGTGTATTTTGAGTGGAAAACTCACACGAACTTCGAGATACCTATTTTGAGCACTTAGGAACCTTTATAAGCTTCTCCATTGCATCCCTCTTTATAGTACGGCATCGCTATGACTCAATAAATAAAGATTTACAAATAAATACTAGTCTTGATGCCTTCTTGCAATATATCCACTTTTGAGGGGTACAACATCACATGTAAACATGTACCTCATGGAATTAACCTGTATTACCACTGTGTACAATTTTTCAATAGAAATATTAGCTCTATAATTGTTACTCATTAATCACCAAAATCACTTAGGGCCTAGATGCACTTTCAATGAACATGATTGTAGGGATGTTAGTCTGCACTAGGGAAAGTCGCGATCTCTCCCTAATACGGGTAAACATCTATAAGAGTAAGTGTTAACTCGCCTTGTTCAGGTGGGAAATCTTCCTCCGCGTCATCAAATCTTCCCTCGGGATCGCCTACGTCTAATCACACATATAATCCAATAAATACTAATCGGTGCAAATAGAAAACATGATGCATGCACGTGATCAAGGTCCTACCATCGACACCATGATGTGTAAGGTCGGATAGTAGTACTATTTACGTATGATATGCAATGCATGCCATAAAGTATTTAATAATTCTTAATATCATTACATAATAACCTAGCAGTAACCCAAAGTACGATATCATATGCTAACGTAGTAATTGAGTAGTTAGGGCTATACGGGCGACATGCGATGACGGCACTTCGTCAAATGGCTTCCCTATGGAGTTAAGTGTACTGGTGGTGACAATTTCTATGTCTCTCTAAATATAAGGTGTAGTCTAGGTTACATGCTACCATTATAATTTTCTAAGGTCAGCACCTATTTTAATTAATAAAAAAATCATTAATCCTTTTATTGTGTTTGCCAAAATATTTCGCTAATAAACTTATTTGGGCAAGAATTACATTTTTATAGTTTTCCCTAATTATTAGAGCACTTATCTACCTTATTTTATTTTATCATGATTTTATGAGGTCAGCTTCCATAGTTTATAATAAAGGTTCTCATAATTCTATTTTTACCCTATTCTAATTAGGAAAATGGCATATCTCAATATTAAAAGTGACTACAGATAATTGCAACAGGTGATACACACACACACACACACACACACACACAACAATCTCATCTATTTGTCTAAATTTTTCTACAATTTTTGGGAGGCTCTAATAAATATATAACACCTTATGTAATTACTTAATTAGCTAAATATGTGGAAAATGATAAATAGTGATGGGCCAAACCCAACGCACGAATCCAGCCCAACTACGCTTTCGGCGCCCACGGACCACGCAAGCGCACCCGCGCCTGCCTGCAGCGCCATACGCCAAAGGCGTATTTTCGCAGGACGCCAACGCACAGAGATGACACTGCGCCCAATCATGCTTCCACTAAACCCGTCCCGTGGGGCAAAGGCCAAGCAGTGGCCCTACGGTCATTAGCCACTGCACGTGCGCGAAACGTTATCTGACCACGGGGGGGCCCACTCATCAGCGACTCAACACGGTTGTACATGTATGTCATGATTAAATTTTTGTTGGTTAGCTGAGTTTTTCCTTAAATTCTAGGTTTCAAAGCAAATCGATTTTTTCACCGAGTATTTTCCGAAGAACTATGCATCGCGTATGGCCAAAGCATGTAGGGTCTAATTTATTTTTAACAACTCTTTTAGATGGTCTTAAAGAAAAATTCGAAGAACAATACCCAACTGAGCAACCCAAACCGACTGGCACGGTCGCACCGCATCGGAGCATCGCATTCGCCCTTGACACTGTCGTACCCAAGGACAAGCCCCAGAACCCGTCCGCAACCAGCCTCCGTGTCTCCACCGAATCTCTCGGTCTCTCCCCCGTCCGCATCGCCTCGCGAAACCCTTCTCCATGGCGGAATCGCCCGAGAACGCCGCCGCCGACCACGTCCCTACCCCCGCCTACGACCCGCCGCCGCCCCCGCCGCCTCTGCCTCCGCCCTCCAAGCCGGCGATCCCGCAGCGGTACAACCTGGACGCCAAGTGGGACGCGTGCCTCGACCTCTCCATCCGCCGCGTCGCCTACTCCTCCCTCGCCGGCGCCTTCGCGGGCCTTCTCCTCTTCCGTACGGGAGCCTCCCCCCCCGCCTTTACCTCCCCATTCCCTTTGTACCGTGAGATCTGCTTGCCTCGTGCTCGTGCTAGGGTTAGCACGGATGCTAATGTTCCGTTTCGTTTGCCCTAATCTGATGCGGGACATTCTTAGTAGGTTGCGTTCCTCAAAGTAATAATTTCGAGGGATAACAGGCATTATATATGAAAATGTTTGCTTTCGGTCATTTTGGATTAGTCAAGTCATGTGATGTCTTCTCTATTGGAATGCTGCATTTGCCGGGAGTTGATTTGTAGAGTCAATTCGCCTCATGGGCTGTGAGGATTTGATGCACAAGCGAAATTCCCTTTATGTTCAATTTACTGTATGGCATGGAAGCCAAAGCCTTATTTGGATCCGTTGTCAATCAGTGTAGGAAGAGTGTTACCTGTGGCTGGAATTGCTATTTTCTTAGGCTTGTGATTACATTGGTTGGTATATGTGAGACTTGCTTGTTTTCTTCAACTAGCTATAGTTGGTGGGAGCAGAATTGGTTTGTGCTATTTGCTCTCAGAACAGGTTTGTTAATTTAGTGATCGTACTTTTTAATTAAAATGAAGTTTCCATCATTTTCTCTTGGCGGCTGGTCATTTGGAGAAAGAGCAGCATAATGTTTTTCTATCAGGGTGTATGACTACTGACTGGGTTTATGGTATGTGGGAGACAGATGTCTTGCTATTCTTGCAAATAGTCTAGGTCCTTACACTACTAAGTGCATGAATTTGTACTATATATTTTTTATCCCCCCAACAAGTACTATGCATATAATATGATTAAAATGTGATCAATGGTAAACTGGTGGACCTCGTGAGGGGATCATTATGTTGTTTGGTTCAATTGGCAAGTAGTATCAAATGAGGTTGTGCTGGTGAATTAATTTCATTGATCATGAATTCATGACTAATCCTCGACTTTGAAATTGTGTTTGTGCTTAATCTGATTGTGAAACTCACTAGTTCTTATATTTTATTTGAATAATGATCAAAATCAATTATACCCTGTAGTTGCAGTATCCTTGGCCAATCACAATCTTGAACTTAAAGGGCTTGGGTTATTGATGTCTATATAAAATGGAGCATATAATATTTGCCTCTCTAAAGATGTGTTCTAGGGTTTGCCACTCTGTGTTGCTGAGATTCAGGTCAGGGCAGACTTACTGATACATGAGTGGTGACTCCTAGATTACACATCCTTGGGAGTGACAAATGCTAGAATATCCCAAAAACAATCATATCAGCTAGTCTGCTTTCCAGTGTCCTTTTTCCGTTGAGAAGTATAGAATCCTTCTACTTACATCCAGCATGAATTTGATTTCTGTAATTTTTAAAACAGTGAAATATGTTAAACATACACTGCCCTTTGTATCTGGAGTACTTAAGGAATCACTATTTTCCATACCACCCTCCATTATTTGTGAGTTTGCGTGGCAACTAATTATTCATTTTTCCTTGAATGTTCCTCAAATTTAATTAGTCATTGGATCATCCGGTATGCATGTAGCAGATCTTAGAGCAACTGCTGCCAAATATATGTTTGTGTGCATGTTTGGCATCGTATTGTTTTATACATGTAGAAGATCTTATAGTAACTGCTGCCCAATACATGTTTGTGTGCATGTTTGACATTGTATTGTTTTATATAGGTAGCCCAACAACCCGCTGGGCATCAGTTGCACTTGGAACTGGTGTGGGGATAGGGGCTGCGTACATCGAATGCTCATACATTTTCAATGGTGCTCCTTCTAAGTGCGCACCCAAGGTTTCAACTGTTCCATTTGCTCATTATGAAGTAATTGCCTTGATGCCTTTTTATTATTCTTAATCGTAGTTAGTTTTGCTGATTGTCTAATCTGGATTGACTTTTTATTATTCTTAATTGTAGTTCATTTTTTTTACTTGTCCTTGATGTCTTCATCCAGGTAGTATATTCTATATGCTTAGATTACTAGCTCTTTGTGTTTTTGATAAACAATCTATACTCTTTGTAAAGTCGGGTTAAGCCTTCCCACTGCATTCATCTTCCTTTCTGTGGATGAAACTCTGTCCAGCTAAACTCTAGACCTTCAATAGGTATTGAATGTTTGGAAATCCGCAGGAAGAATATATTTTCTATTTTAACGTGGTTTATAATAAGTCAAGCCTTCGCTGTTGGCAGTAGACAATAGCTGTATCTGTGTCCCTGCTTGCATTCCGATGGTGATACACTTTCTTTTTTAGTAGCAGATTCTTTCAAACTTATTAAGATGATACCATTGCCATGATTTCTCCAGTCTGGAATTGCTTTGTTTAAAGCTTCTCTAGCAGCACTGCTTTAAAACTCGCTGATAGCTCTGATGATCTTTCTTTATAATTATGTTACTATTCTCTGTTAATGTTCTGGAGTTTGTCTCATGAATCCCATGTTTGTAGGATGCTAGTATCAAAGTCTGTTCCCTGTGAAACAAATGGCTAGTTTTTGTTTTCTAATTTATGCCTTGTTTCTTTCATCAGGGAGAAGGCAAGTGAACACATTGCTGGTTGCATCAGTCCATCATGTATTCATGTTGGAGTTTTGGAGTGTTGCTGATTTCATGTCATATCACAATTTCTGGTTATAATATCACCTCAAAGTTCAATTGTGTCTCACCTATGATTTTTTTGCTTTACACTTTGTGCAAAACCTTTTGACCAGTAGTGGTCTTGTGAGCTGTTGCGCACTGCAAGAACTTTGTAGGCTGTCTTTGAATGATGATTTCGTGGCCAGCAATAAATTTTTCATGACGTGAACTTGTTGCAGCAGGCACGCTAGTATGCTGTATGCTTCATTTTTTTACTAGTGGATGATGTGTGGTTTGTTTCTACTCGAGTTGATCCAGTATCTGTGGCTTCTAAACATTAACTTTTATACGTTCGAGAGAGAGGAGGTGCTGGTGCGCCCTCTGGAATCTGTAGCATGTACTTCTCTGCATGCATCAGCTCCTTCAGCTCTCCTGGAATGGTTGAAGTAGTTGACTGATATATCGACGGGCTTAATTGGCTGTAGATGCAGGGCGTAGTTTGGATGAGAAACAGGACCTAATCGTCTAATTGGATGGGCTGAAGGATCTAGCTTGGACTCGTTGGCTTGAGGCTCAGTAGGTAATAGCATGGGAGAGTCAATCACTAAAATAATAAGAAAATCACTAGCTGCTCTCTCTGTTTAGCTATATTTATTTATGCCCTGCATTGTGTATAGACAAAAAAAAAACATAAATTCAAGTGAAAAAGGGTAGTGCAATGACCATACTATATTTGGTTGAGAATTTGGTTGGCCGCATGCATTTAAACTTTGTTAGAAGCATTAGAAACAATAATTTGACCCTTTTACCATTAAAATATATATCTATGTTGTAAAACAGACATATTTGTAGGCAAATTCGTAATTAGTTGTTAACGGTGGTTATTAACTAAGGAGTGGTGGTTTCACATGTTAGAGATGTGTTTCTTTAAGGCACCCATTGACATATTCATTTTCTATATAAAGGGGTTTTGTCCATTGTAATTACAACTTGATTATTCAATAAAGAAATTACTCCCTTTTCAATCTCGCTATTCTCATTGTGCTAATAGCCCTTCAACACGTTATCAGCACCGTCTCTACTAAGAGATAAGAGTGAAGATATAGGTTTCGGACTAAATAGACGCTACCTACATCATCAAACCGCCAAGGATGGTTCATGATTGTACGCGTTTTAGCCACAGCGCGGCCACGGTCCAGCACGGCTTGGCCTTGCCATGGCACAGCCACGACGCAGACCACCGTGCTCGGCTATGACGGCATCAAAGACGACGTTGAAGACATGGCGGAGGAGTCTGGGCATGGCGCGGCCACAGCCCCGGCCGGCCTCAGCACGGCCATGGTGCCTGCCGGGCTCGGCGCGGCCACACCACGACACGGCGTTGACAGGTCCCAGCGTGGACCTCCTCGACGCGGTGGTGGCGACCTTCGACGCGGCGCTTCCTAGCGAAGCCCTCCTCGGGACGACGACGTTGGATCTAGGGCGGCCGGCCACAAGACAGTGGCTGACCGGGCTCGGCGCGGTCGGACTCGAGGCAGAGGGCGGAGGCGGCCCCCGGCGCGGGGCCCCAAGGCGCCGCGGCGGCCCAGGCGCGCCAGGCCTTGGGGTGGCGGCGTCCATCACCGGCGCGAGCCGCGGGGTGGCGGCGGCCCGGCAACAGGGGACGGCGACGATGGCTCCGGGCGCGGTCGGCCACGGGGTGGCCGTAGCGGCCCCCAGCGCGCCAAGCGACGTGGTGGCGGTGGTGGCGGCGAATCGGCCACCCAGCGGTGCCAGCCATGACGAGGCGGAGGGCAACGGCGACAATCGTCGGAGCTCCGGGCGGCGGCGAATCGGAAGTGGGCTAGAAGCCCAATTCGGCTGGGGAAGAAAGAAAAAATACGATTTTGCAATTTAGTCCTTGGACAATGTGTAAATTGCAAATAAGCCCAAACGATAAGAAGATGGGGCTAATTTTCAATGAAATATTTCCATATGAGCCCTCAGTTTTTCTAAAAATTTGTAAATATACTCAATTCAACATATCAATGCTGTACTTTGATGTTTTACAGCATATATTCCGGTTTATTCCTAAAAATTGATAATCGCAATGTATATGTATTTAAATTCAATTATTTACATCTTGAGGTTATTATTTCTGAATTTAATTTCCAAGCATTTATCTTTCGTATGTAGTTGACGAATACCTTAAGTGTTAAGATTAGCACAAGGCATGGGTGCTATGGCATATCTATGTCCATAGTGAGAGTATCTCGCCCATTGCTCAAAGGACTGTCACTTTATTATATTCTGCATTGTTTATAATTTAAGTTATTATTTACTTAACTTGAATTGCGGAATTTATTGGTAGAAAATTATGTTGACGATTATCTTAGTGATCAGTATTATGAATTTTTGGGATTATTGATAGATTTTTTATTTTCCATCGAACCCGATGAGATCGGAAATACTCCCAAAAATTGTAGGGAAAATTCCAAGAAATTGATATTATCGTTGGATGGAATAATTTTGAGTGTTCCCGTATTACACTCATTTCATGTAACTAAAATGAACAAACAAGGAGTATGCCTATAGTACGTTACATGTAAATATCATATCTCTTTGACGAAATATTTGGCAAATAGCTCCAAATATTTTATTGGGATTATCTCTTTATCATATGATTGCCAATTATTTGATTTTGATTGGTCGCTACCTTTTTGATGCGGAGCCCGTTAACAATGGCAGTGATAGAAGATCACCCGCAGTCATGTCAAAGTCTACACCTATCATTATGATCCTCTTTATCATGACTTTAACATTGATGTCACTCACATATTTATTGGTGGATATCATGATTGCCAAAAGGTTATTTGGCATAGTGGATATTAAGTCACTTTAATTGGCAATTGGTCCATGGCTGAGGAAAATCCTCAAAATTGTCATGTATGACTATATTTGACAAAGAGATACCTTTCGTTTATGCAAATTGACTATAAAAGTCACTTTTGTTGTCATGAACAACAACTAAATGTCCAATTGGATATTTGGAGAAGATAGATCCTATGTGAATGTATTCACTATGCACAATAGTCTTTTTGTTAAAAAACTACGTAACTACATGTTATTGATATTTGTCTTAACTGACAATGCATGCATTAGAAAATGATAAATACCATATGTTAATGGAGAATTATGCTCCAATTTTCATTGGATAATTTCGAGATATAATTATTGACATAAATCAGTCTCTCGGAGATTTCGATTATGTTCACGATGTTGAACAAATATCATCTTGATTTAAATGGAAATCTAACACATTGGATGTTTACTTTTCCATATCTCATTAGATCATGAGATGATCTAAATTGTTCTATTCGATTACATCTCCTTTGGACAAGAGTCGTTTTTGAAAATATGAATAGAAAATTAGTAAGATGATTAATCTTGTAAGGAATAAAGTAAATTATATGCCAAAATTTGGATCATTTACTTTGCCTTTCTTTCAGAGGAATCAGTGTGTCGAGTACATTTTGTTAAACTCATATGCACCAACGTCTTGAAGACAAATAGGAATATATTTTCCAAGGTGACACAAGTATGTATAGCCTAAATCAAATATTGATCATGCTAGATCAAATTGGCTATAATAGGTTTTACAACATAAAGTCTATGATCCTTTGATATTTATGATATTTCCACGTCATAAATTCATACTCATGTGGTAGTATGTCTACAATTTCAAGTTGATTCTTGAACATATGCTTGTTGTTCATGCTATTACTCGAAAATTTATGATTGACGTGAAGAGGGGGAGGATATTACATAGATTATCAAAAATGTTTATACCGATAATATGCTATTTGAAAGGCATTGTAAAATATATTTTACTAATATGAATCTTAGAGATTTCCTTTTGGAAAGGCATATTAAGAAATTAATATGTCATTTTGGGAGATAATTAAATGATTTTGTTCGTATCTAGTTGGTACAGATGAATATCATTTATTATATTGCCTATATCCACATGGTGGATGATGGATATTATCTTTACCAACATGTTAGTCACTGTCATGTGGCATAAGCAAACATAAATGTTTAACTACATGAAAGTAGTTCCATGCATGTGTTTATTATGACTTGTAAGTCATATTCATTTGTATGGAACAAATGATTCCCAAAATTATCGAACATGACCTATATATCAAATTAATATGATTATGGTTGATCATGGTGCAATTCATTATTGTCACTATGAATTTGAGGCATATACGTAATTATCAAATTGTTCAAATTGTTCTGGGAACAATATTTCAATGCAGATTAAATTTGGTCATGTTTTATGTATCAGCATTGCTTGTGCTTAAAATGGGCATTTGAAAATTTTATGTTGATACCTGGTAAAAATACTAGTCATGAATATGTCGCATTAATTGGTGACCCAAATTAATTGGTAAAATGTTATGAGTGCTTGGGTCAGAATAATGGGCAAAATGATAAGTCACTAGACTAGAAATAATCTTTCGTCTTAAGATCTTTTTGTGGATATCTTGTCGAGTATATTAACCCAAAAGGTTTATGGGATAACTCACTGAATGTGAGATAATGCAGTTTTATGTAATTATACTGCATTGTGAAAGTCTAGTTTTAGCATTGTGAAAGTCTAGTTTTATGTAATTTTATTGCATTGTGAAAGTCTAGTTTATTATGAGTGCGTGAAATTATACATTTTCCATGTAAAATATCACCACAACATACAAACATGGCTATTTATACGATTTTTGGATCGGAAATTCCATTAATCTTATGCCTGTTAAAGAGGATTTTTGAATGTATGTTGCTAATAAAGATCGAATCTCGGCATTAGGGGGAGAAATGCCCATATAATTGAATGCCTTGAAATTTTCTCTAAATAAAGTATCAGAGAAATGATCTTTATGGTTAAAATATTTATGCACTGGTTATATTAAACAAAAGTTTAGTAGATTCTCCTGTTATGTGGAAATGAGGAGTTTGCTAGAAATTTGGAGTTGCAATTTACTATGGTGTAAATAGATCGCTAAAAGTGGAATACCCCAGGATAATTGTATTTCCATCTTTGCGAAGTTTGACTTGTTAGGCAATGATCTAATTATGCAGGGACGCCTGCTAATATTAGATCGAATGACTTAGTCAAAAACAATACTCCTTAAAAGATGATCATCACGAAGATGATAATTCCAGCTTGGTAATTCGCGCATGTTATAATGCTGGAAGTATGGAACGACCATGAATCTTCGTTTTGGGAAATGACGAAATTCTGGTTAATTTTGAGATATCCTTATAAATTAGGATATTGAGAAATATGAGAAAAGATTGTCGACAAATTACATCTAAAGTCGCTAAAGTACAGATTGGAATTAAAAGTCCATGGCATATGGCACGTGAAGTGTGCATATCGAGTCTTGAAAAAGCAACTGAGGTTGAACCATATGATGCTATAAGTTTTAGAATTAATTAAGACTTAATGGTGATAGAAGCTATGGTTCAAATGTCTCCATAAAAGACTATTATTCTCATATGTAAAATGTTTCATTATAAATTAAGTCTGACACATGACATGAAAGAATATGCAGTAAATGGATTTGGGAAATCCTTAGTGATATTCGTGATGAATTCACAGTTTCGTGTGAAAAGAAATAGAAAACTATATGTGACATATATATGCATAAGACTCATACAATATAGTTTCTTTAAGTAAAAATAATATCTTCCTAAATGTAATAACATCTTTCTTGAAGAAAGAGTGTTCTATGGAAGAATGTTACTTTCAAAAGAAAATCATTGTTTTGACAATATATTTTTCTAGAAAGAAAAAATACTTACCAATCAAAATACACCAATTATCCATAGAAGTTGGATGATGACCCATCATGACTCGATGGAATAAAATGAGGATTTTGAGTTGACATATAAGCATATGCGATGTAATGTGCATCTCTTATATAGAATATGAGAATGGCTATATCCTCTAATACTTTGGAGATATTAAGTGAATTGGTGTAATTAGTGAAATCCCTTGAAAAGGCTGGTTATACTTTACTCTATAGTGATAAAACCATGTGTTGTAAGTTCTGAAAATGAGGCTATTTGGTTGGGTATACAATCACTAAGAAAAAGTTGTGAAATATCAAAACCTTATAGTTTTGATATGTTATATCTACAAACTATATGAGATTTGTTTTGGAGTGAAATATGAAGATGTCATTGGGACATAAAGTTCCTACTATTAATGCGAAGAGCATTAATGCATCAGCCTGATCGTTAAATCGATATAATTTATCGAGTAAATTAATGCACTTTCCATTTTTAGAAAATGGACTAGCATTAAAATGATCTTCATATATCTCCATAGTACTGAAAGATTTTTTGGAGAATCAAGACATAAATATGGAAAGGATGCACGAGTTTTGAAAATCTGTGTAATCTGCATAATATCAAAACTCATATTGGATATATGATGGTATGACATAAAGTCATGTAAATAGACCTAACGGTCAATTCCACCAAATGGTATTGCATTATATAAGACACCACATGAATAAATATGGCTAGAACAAATGGTTTGCCATATGTGAAGTCATGTAAAATTTAATATACAATTGGTACTCTGTTATTATCTAGAAAGATAATATATCTTGTATTGTATAAATGAAAGGGGTTATACAAATGCAATATAATAGGACATATTGCTCTACACACACTCGAGAAGAGTGATGAAGTAGATGGTTATAAATGAAGTCATGTGAATTATCTATGAGAGATTTATTCACTAAGTTCTTATTTGAAATAAGATGACTTCACATTGCAGAGTTCAGGAGGAGAAAACTTCTGAACTATAACCCATTGGATGATCTTGGAGATCATATATTGTACTCTTTTTTTCTTAATGAGTTTTTCCTTTAAAGGTTTTCTCATGGCAAGGTTTTAATGAGGCAATATCGCAATATAAGTATTCATATGCGGTGCATTCTTTCCTCCATCCATTTTGTCCCAATGGGTTTTTGGAGGAGTTTTTAATAAGGCACATGCATATAAGTTATTTAATAAAAAAGGGAGTTATGCAATGTACTCTTTTTCTCCGTCCATTTTTCCCATAAGGTTTTTTGAAGGAGTTTTAACGAGACATGTGTATTAGAAAGTTTAGGCTTCAAGGGGAAGTTTGTAAACTCTTATTTATGATCTTGAGGATCATATATTGTCGTCTTTTCCTTCATTAATCTCCTTGAGAAGTTTATTATATGAAGGTTTTAACAAGGCAATATAAATACATTGTTTTATACAATGTATGTTTTTCTTCATCCATTTTTCCCATTGGGTTTTTTTGATGAGTTTTAATAAGGTATATAGATGATATACTAACGAAAAATATACATTGAAAGTATAAATGTATATTAGACAATCTTGTTTTCTCTATCTGTTTTTCCCACAGGGTTTTTAGAAGGAGATTTTTAAAAGACATAGCAATACAAGGAATTTCCCAAGGAGGAGTGTTGTGAAACGACATATTTGTGGGCAAATTCGTAATTAATTGCTAATGGTGGTTATTAACTAAAGAGTGGTGGTTCCACATATTAGAGATGTGTCTCTTCAAGGCACCCATTCATTAGAGAGGTGTCTCTTCAAGGCACAAATTCATTCTCTATATAAAGGGGCTTTGCCCATTGTAATTACAACTTGACTTGATTATTCAATAAAGAATCACCCCTCTCCAATCTCTCTACTCTCTCACTGTGCTAATAGCCCTTCAACAATCTATACCTATACCTAATATTAAAGAGAACATAGTTTCTTCTCTTCGTCCGTCAAAGGGCTTCCCGGCCATATGATCGCTTCGCCATCTAGATCCAACATCTCCCCCTCCCTTTGAAACCATAGCCGTCCACCCCTCTTTGCCTCACCTCCCCCTCACGCCGCCTCCTCCCTCCCGTCCTCTCCAGAGCCGCGTCCTGGCCTCGATCCAATGGTGCGCGTGACGGTGGTCCCAGACCTCGAAGAGGCGATGCTCATCATTTCCTCTTCTCGTCACCATCTTCCTACTACTCCTTTTGTTGAAAATATTAGGAATTTTCTCAATATTTTAATCCAAAAAATTATGTAAATCATAATTAAACAATTACAACTTTCCAGTTCAAGACCAAAGGTACTAGATATAAAAATATCTATCTCATACGCAAGGGCTAATGAACAGGAAAACAATAAGACAATAGCACGGTATAAACGAATATACCCTTGAGCCGGAGCCGCAGCCACTACAGGCGCCGGCGCGGGTGCAGGCGGAGGAATGACTTGCACATTCTCAGCCGACATGACGATTCATGTAGACGATCACAAGTTGTTGCAGAGAAGCGTTGATGCAGTGCAGAGGTCGATGCAGTCGAACGTCGATGCCGTGTAAGTGTACAGGCGCCTCCTCTCAACGATCCAGGGACGAAGAACTCGAGTAGTCGCGTGAGAACTCTCCCCAAAAACCTTATCGGCCTTCTGTCCTGAGCAGGACCACGAGAAGGACGAGGTTCCGGAGGCCTGCTCCCTCAGCTCCTTGAGCGCGCAAGGAAACAGAGGTGGGGAAGCAGACGAGCAACACAATAGCGGAACTTTTCGAAGGAGAAGATGTCTCTCAAGAGCGAGGTATTTTACACAGGGCTAGGTGCGCATGCTTTTATAGGCGCCAGGAAGAGAAGGCTCGTCGAACCTGAACGCCATCAAGCACTGGTAACGGACGTCATCAATCCAGCCATTAAGTCGTCGGTTACGTAACGGACGTCATTTACTACCAGTCATCAACCATGTCGGTTACTGATACTAAAAGAGGCCAAACAATTACCAGAAAACGGCAAAACACTCTACATCCGCGCAACGCGCATGTCACGTCTAGTCATGACACGACTCGGCTCGGCGCGCACGCGTGTGGCAATCCCTTTTCCTTTTCTAACCTCGAGATTGAGAGACACATGACCGAACTATTTAAGTTGGTCAATCCCTCTCTCAATTTCCCATATGGTACTAATACCTTTATTACTCCTAGTATTTTCACATGGGCCTTTGGAATTTTAATTAATTAAATTAAACAGGCCAACCCAATTTAATCTAACAATCCCCACCAAATTCCAAGGCGAATGTGAAATACTCTCAGTTCCACTGTAGTTTGATATACCAGTGTTTCAATGGAGACTGTTAAGCTAAACTTTCAACTAGAACAGAGGTTACACTCATCCACAACTGAACAATGGTGTCGACGACTGGGATATTGACCCAAGTCAACCAAGGTTCTTAATAAAAGGAGATAGGAGACACGCC
>SPJY01027680.1:0-19348 GCA_005191435.1 Raddia distichophylla | reverse complement strand
ATGACCTTATTCGCCAACTACTAAGCTTCAATCAGGGAGTCAATCGATCTACCTAAAATTTCTGTCTTGCTTATCAGCTCGGTGTGTGTGGTACTATTGGTGAACTGCTTCATTTTGTGAACTGTTTGTTTTTTGGTTAATTGCTGGAACCTTTGGTTACTTGCTGGAGCAATTTTGGTGATCTGATGGAACTTGTTGCTGCTGGAGCATTGGTGATCTGCTAGGTGTTAACTTGTGGCTGGAGGATTGGTGATCTGTTATAATATGTTGCTGTTGGAGCATTGCTGTTTTTTTTGTATAACTTATGGTTGTAGCACAACAAACCAACCTGCATTATTTCAGCTTGTTGTAGCTGAAGTATTGGTGTAAATTATGAGTTGTGCATGTTGGGAGCTTGCTGTAGGTTGAATTGTTGTAATCTGTGTCATGGGCAAGCTGAACCTGTTGGTTAATTGTTGAACTATTTGGTCTTGTGGTTTGTGAACAATTATTGAATTTGTCAACTAATTCATATATGCAAATGTATGTGCAGCAAATATTTTGTGCATATTATTGTTTCATGAAATATTAATATTTTTGTGCATACTATTTAATATATGAAATTGTATGAGCTAGGATCAAATTGAAGTGGGCTGAAAATGTGTGATGACCAAACTAAATTTGGCCCAAATTGAATTAGGCCCCTAAATGGGCTCGGTCATGTTAGAAATTGGGCCTTAATTTCGACGAAGCCCACATTACTTAGGCCTGGGCCTATCACACACACATGGGCCTTTTGAAAAATTATGACGATAAAATTCGTCACAACATTCTGCCATGTCAGCTGCCACCTCATCTGTCACATATGTCGTCTACCATGTGGCAACACCCTAAACACCCGCTTATGACGTTTTTAATTTTAATTGTGACGATTCATGGCGTCATAATTATTTATGACGATGTAATCTTCGTCATTGTTTTTGTGACGTTTTTTATTCTTTCGTCACAAAAGACTTTTAGAGACGCACCTTATGTGACGGATGGGTTTTCGTCACAGGATCGTCATAGATAGTATACAATGACAAAAAAGACCCCTCTTTTTGTCACAAAAAATTCGTCATAGGCCATATTTCTTGTAGTGCTACTCGGGGTCTATGTTATCCACACAAGTGAAGAACTTGATCTCTTGCCTCTCATATGGTTGCAAATAGTGTGGCAAATCATATTAGCAACCTCAAATCATCATTGACCTTCATGAACCAGTAAGAAATCACCCAAGTTTATCTCCAAATAAAAGTTATAAAAAGAAAAATGAAAATAAAAAGAACTAGCAGCGAATCAACACAAGATGTTAATGAAGAAAAAGGATTTCATTACATAGAAATTGACGATTACAAACCATACTGCATGGTCACAGGCACTCTAGGTCCCTTACACACCCAACTCACCCTCTCTATTTCTAAAATTTTCAGCTTTAAAGGGATGATGAGGAGGTGCTCCCCTCCCTCCTTATTTATAGCCCAAGGGTGAGATGCCCTAAATCGTATAGCCCATCTTCACACTTCATTTGAGGATGAGTGGTGTATGAATCACGCACTAAACAAAACACTTCCGTAGAGTAATATTCTCCACATATTTCTTCGAAAAATATCCTTGCAATTTCCTCGGTTGACAGCCCACGCCTGGGCCCACCGGTTAGATCAACTTCTGTGCCAAGTCACCGACACGCTAGCCTCTAGCTGTCCCAGACTCCTTGCCATGGCGAAGCTTCACGAATACACCACCTCTTGTGACTGTCAGACCATCGAACCCAGTCGCCTGCATGCCTTTGAACGCACCAGCCTCCAGCTGTCCCTGCTAAACGTTAGCCATGTACCCAACGATACCCGCATCATAGAGGTGATCACACACAAAAACAAAACACCTTGTCTTTTCCTGTAATGTTAGTCCATACGATCATCAACAGAGAATTCCGTGCTCAAAACCAAAAACATCGTGCCAAAAACACACTTAGCACGACTGGACAGTCTGAGACTAATCCAAAATCCTCGCAAAATTCAACAATGGCTCAACAAGAAAACTTCAAAAGCGCTTCAAATTCGTTCTAGTCACATATATTTATCATCACCTAAATGGACCATACACATGGGTCTCAACACTCCCGTTGGTGAATATATTGACAAACCCTCGAAAGTCATTTTGAAGTTTTTGGATTTTAAACAGAAAGCATTTTGCAAATGCCAAATCATGCTTGGAGCAAAGGAAAGAAACACATGTGTTCAATATCTCCAAGTCATGAAAATCAAAGTTTTCCAACAAAATTCCCCCTTTTACAAGAAAACTTGTTGATGTCCTTTTTCAATTCTGCCTCTTTTGCCAATATAGACATCAAGAAAGTGAAAGAACATGCACAAGGCATGATGCAAACGCAAACAAACTTATAAATTCTATTTTGGAGGCCATTCCGGTTTCCTTATTGAAACGAAACTCGCCGGTACCGGTCCATTCCGGCGTACCATTCCGGATTTAAATATTATAATTTGAATGTTAGAGATACATTTATGGTTGTCAAAATTCTCCTCAAAATACATAAGTTAATACATAATTTATAAGCTTGAATCAATTTAGCAACGATTACGGTGCACATATGCACATAATTTGCTTTTGCATACAAATAACGTGGACTGGAAGACTGCCGCACCTGCTCACACGGTCACACCAGACCATGCATGCGGCACTACGCATGGTACCGAAACAAAGGAAACAAGGCTTATAAGACAGAACGAGCAAATCCGGCTGGAACGGCCGGAATAATAAACGCGCGGAACATCAACCGATTCTTAGAACAGCCAACTTTTGGCTTTCAAAAGCCACCAAAAACCCAATTTGTACTGTTATCTGAAAAGCTAGTTTTTGTGACTTTTCTGAATTAGTTATTAGAGAAGATACAGCTCAAACAAACAGGACCTTAAACAAACATGATCCATTCCGTTTTCAACATCGGAACGAGAAATTTATAAGTTTGAATGCAAATGCACGGACTAGTGAGCTTTGAAAAGTATTCATTTGAATGTGAAGCAAATGGCAAGGATGCTCGAACAAATACAAATTAGTTCGGTACTCACTAGTTTAAAAGATGCTATAAATCAATTTTCATATTGAAAGATGTAGCTTAGAAAATCAAAATAAAATACCGCGACATGACAAGTCATCAGAACGGCTTAAATAGAACACCACGCGCAACCATTTGAAATCCATGTAACTTCAAATCAACAGCACAACTAACTATCATTTTCTTTTTTTATTTTCTTTCAAACACTTTTGAATGCATTCACAGGTTTAAAGCGAACAATTGCTAGCAAAGAACATCCCGAGGGTCACTAGAAATGGCCTCCTAGGTCACTTTCCTCTTGTGTGTTTTTGCATTTTTTATTTAATTTAGGCGGAAGAGTCTCTAGCATCATACCAATGGCTGACGGTGCCCAGCATTACACTAAAGAAATCATATGTTGTGCCTATCCGATTCCCTTCCAAGTTCATGCCTCTTGTGTGCAATGATAAGCCATCTTGTGAAGGATAATTGGGGAAACTCTTCAAAATTTGAAATTACATATTTTTTGTTTTTTCAATTTAAAGGATCAAGATTTAGCTAATAAAAAAATTCACCAAGTTGGAAGGATAACCGAAGGAAAACTACAAGCGCCTCATCGAGAAATAATATTCAGAAAGTGAACATCTTATTACACATCAAAGTTTTTGGAAAAAAACCAAAAATAATGCCATTTTTGGACTAGACACCAATTGAACAATCTAGCACAAGCTGAAATGTGAATAGTCTCGACATCTTTAAAAGCTTAAATTTAAAAAACATAATAAACTCCTCCTCAACAAGGTAGACATGGTATGTATCGTGTCCTTAGTATCCAAGGTTTAAAGGTGTTTTTCCTAGTAAGACGCAGGCGACAGATGAGAGGGCCTCTCATCTGTCGCCTGCGTCTTACTAGGAAAAACACCTTTGAACCTTGGATACTAAGGACACGATACATACCATGGGCCCTCTCATCTGTCGCCTGCGTCTTACTAGGAAAAACACCTTTAAACCTTGGATACTAAGGACACGATACATACCATGTCTACCTTGTCGACCGGTGACTAACTAGGGGGTCACCGCCGGCAATGAATTTGTACGAGGGGACGCTAATCAAGAACTAAGCTAGATGGTAACACAAGACAGGGTTATACAGGTTCAGGCCCTCAACGGAGGAGGTAATACCCTACTTCCTGTGCTCTGGGATTATGGTTGATCAAGATGCGGGATGCAAGATGACCAAGGTGATTACAATGTATGCTATATGAGATGATGCTAGATGTCGTCTATGCCAATGGCTTCTACCCCCTCCCTTTATGTAGTGTAGAGGGAGATAGAGTTACAGGATAGCACGTGGTACACGATAGCTAATTCTGTTATGCTGTTACATGTCATGCATGTGTTGATCTCCTAATTACATGGAGATAGATTATATCTTCGGGAACTTCCTTGGAGCTCAAGGCGCGTGTAACCCGAGTGGTCTCTATCCTTAATCGGCCGACTTGGATCGCCCCCCGTCTGCTCCCTTATGGACCTTCTAGAGGATACCCGGGGCCCATGTAGTCCACAGTAGCCCCCGAGTGCTTTACGATCGAGTCAGATGTCCGGCCGACTGGTTTGACCAATACCTCCTGTAATCTGAAGAGAGATTGTAAAGAACTCAATAATTCTTAAGTTTTTGTGTTGAAGCAACGCCTGGATTGGCAATACCAAACTCCAGCTTACTCGGCCTGGTGGGCACATCGCCTCAACAGAGGAATTCGGCTACTGGGCATCCACTCTTGCAATGCAAAAGTAGCTATCGGCCCATCATGGGGCATGCCTTAAGCTACGCCATTACAACTTCTGTCTTGCAGCATGCTGTAATTCAAGCGTTTCAAGATGTACCAGCATCAGGCGCCTGGCCTTAACTTGTAAGAACCAGCACTCGGCCCAGCATGGGGCGCACCATTCAGCCGAGTGGTACCTGTCCCAACCAGAGAAGGGATCAGCGCATGCCCCTAGGGGCGTACCGATTGGATGCAGTTTGGCCGAGAGGCATTTGTATCCGGGGAGTGGTATACAACTGGCAACCTTAAAGAAGGCATATCTCCGAAACTGTAACCAAATTTCACCAACACCCAACCTCGAGCATGCGAAGTTGGCTAGTGACCCAACATGAGGTATGCCGTGAAATATTTTTAATTTTGGCGCTTCCGGTCATATGCCCGCCAGGGTGTACCGAGGCCGAATTAGGCTCGATTTTAACACATTGCCACTGTCAGCGGCGTGTTAAGAAAGCCTGTTGAGGGGATCGCCCTTTGCAGTTTTAGCCCAAGCGCAATTAGGGGGAGGCGAAGCGTTTTCGCGCCCTTTTCTCACACAGCCGGAACGACATGCGTTTCCGCAAGGGAACGTATTCGTATCCACTTCCATCCCATCGCCATGATGGTTTTACTGTGTTTGAAATGGATTACAAGGCGCGCCTTTGTACTTCCTCCGTGTATAAAAGAAATCCCAGGGGCAGAGTACTATTTCACCTCCAGCCTTCAAGTTTTCGAGTCTTCCTCTTCTTCCCGGCGAAACCCAGAAGCTCCACCTCCTCCCCCCTCGAGAGCGTTGGAAAACATCGCTGAGCTGATAAAGAAGTGGGTTGCCAAGGCCGCCGCGAAGGCTGAGGCGGAGGCCGCCGCCAAGGCCTTCGAGGATGAGCTCTGGCGGTATTTCGCCCTGATGAAGGTGGAGATCCGCGCTGAAGAATCCATTAGGGTTCTAATCCATGGATTTTCGCAGCGCCACAAGGTGCGCTTCCCCATTAAGGACGCACTGGTCGCAGCCCTCCTCGCCGACGGGCGATTCTGAAGTCTTCCCGCCGGGGGGCTTCTTCTTTTGCTCCTCTGTGAGCCAGCGACGAGCCTTAGCTCGATGTGCTGCGCCACGGAGCAATGTAATTAGGCCTAAGTGCCTTTTAATGGAGAACTTCTGGAAAACTGCATGTCTTTCCTTGCTTTGATTTCGAATCTACGATGCCGCTTTTTCTTGTCTTGATTTCGAATCCTCAACATTGCTTCATCCGAGTAGTTAGGACCGCCCGCTCCCAAACCGGCACTCGGCGCTTAACGCAGACCTCTCGGAGGGAATCACTCGGCCAGCCGAGCGGTTATCCAAGCCCTTCACAAGAAGGCCACATCCAGCGCTAGACAAAAGCCCGGCCTAGAATGCGGAACACTGCCCGTTGCGATGAAATAGGAACAGGAGAACGAAACCAGTTCACCTCGCTCACTTTTCGCGCCAGTCTGTTAGTCCCTCCTAGCGAACTCTGCTGCTAGGGTTCTTCTCCGTCGCAACCTCCACCGCCACCATCTCCGATTCGCAATGGCTCCACCGTCTCCTGCCGCCCCCAAAGCTACCAAGAGCGGAAAGGAGTGGATGAAGTCTATCACGACCGAGCGGAGGCTACAGAAGCTGGTCTCCATCGGCGTGCTCCCCTCCGAAGAATTTCTGTCATGGCGCCCCGCCGCTGGCGAATCCTGCCCCACCCCTCGTTCCGACGAGGTAGTGATCTTTGAATCCTTCTTCCTCCGCGGCTTCGGCCTTCCTTGCTCTCCTTTCTTTCGGGGTTTGCTGCATTTTTATGGGATCGAGGTTTCGCACTTGAACCCCAATTCTATCTTCCAGATTACCATCTTTATCCACATTTGTGAGGCCTTTTTGGGGATCGCTTCTCATTTCGACCTTTTTAGATATCTTTACCTTCTCAAGCCTTTTCCCAGCAAGAACTCTCCCAAGGCTGCCGGCGGCGCAGGATTTCAATTGCGGGAAGGGGCCGAAAATATTACTTCGATCTTCCCTTGAGAACCTCCAATAAGGGTTGGCACTCAGAGTGGTTCTACTGTGCCAATCCTCCTTCAGTCCTACCTTCCTTCTCCAGAGAGTGCCCCACCGTCCATCCCTCTTGGTCCTCTCCACTCGCCGATGGCGAAGGAAGCCAGGTACAGGAACTTCTGGTTATCCTCCACAGACAGAAGTCTGCTGGGTTGACCGGCATTGGGGTGGTCTGGAACTACACCCAGCGCCGTATCCAGCCCATAAAGGAAAGGGTGCATCTCGCCTTTGAGTACTCGGGACCCTAAGACACTACTCGGGAAACTGAAGAAGCTCTTTCGCATAAGGAAGTCATCAGCCGAGTGACTGAGCTCTTCGCTCCGGGCTTGGAAATAGTCCACATAGACTGCCCGGCTGCGTACCATCTAACGTACTTACCACCAGCGGTAAGGAGAAGACCCTTCTCAACGCAACCGCGGTTTTTTTTTAAGGATGATACGGAGATTAATTTTAACCCGATACACATGCAGGGGCGCACGGCCTTCTTCTCTACCTATCCGGTCCCAGAAGCTCCACACCACAAGGAGACACCGCGCAAACGTCCTGTGGAGGACTCGACTAGTACTCCCGCGGCCAAAAAAGGCAAGGGGTCGCTTCAGGGAAGCTGACGAGGATGATGATGAAGATAACTTCCCGTTCTTGCGCCGCCGCCGTCCAGCAACGAGGTCGCGCTCGGCTCTGGCAAAGCAGCCACAAAACCCTCCGACTCCCCAATCCGCTGGCGCCGCGGCCGCGTCGAGGGCGGAGAAACCTCCCGGCTCGGGCTCGAGTGGTTCGGGCGTCCGATTTGGATTTAAATTCATGTCATCGCAAAGGTATCACTCGCAGTGTTTTCCCTTCACGACATGTAAGGAACTTGTGTCTTGAATAATCTTCAAATGCTCTCAGAAAAGCTGTCGATGATGATGATGAACCGCCAAGCCCGCACGGCAGTAAAGTACCAGCCTCGGCGCCTCCGAAGTCAGACCACCAAGCCGAGCCTCAACCAGCAGGGGGCTTGACTCGGCACGCCGTACCTCACCAAGACTCCGATCCATCCTCTGCCCCTCGCGAATCCTTGCCGATGAAGGGGAAGATCCCAGCTCCGGCTCCAGGGAGCTCAGAACCAGAAATCAAGAAAATTCCTCGCCCTTCTACCAAAGCTCACGCTCCACCCCTCTGACTGAAGTGGAGGAAGGAGATGGAGGGCTACGAGGTTGACGATGGGCAGGAGGCCGAAGACTGGGAAGTGCTAGACAACGTGGCAGCAATTCAAGCAAAAATATATTAGGTGGTGCCTTTTTATGCACTGAATCCTCACTATGCATAAGGGAATCCCATATTAATCTCCCTCCCTTATCCATGCAGCGCATGAAAAAGAGGTCGAAGCAAAAGACCCAATGCATGGAGAAAACAGTGGGTGAACGGAAGACCCGCGATGAATATGACAACGCGTTGTATGCCGCTAAGTCTCAATATCACAGCCGGATCGAAGAGCTCCAACGAGAAGTCACCGAACTTCGATTCCACCACATGGAAGAATCCAACACCATCCGAGGTAAAGATCCCGAAAGGTGCTAAACCTTTTTAAAAAGAATGATCCCTAGATGATAATCTCTTGCATTTGAATGTAGCGCTGGAGGCGAGGCAAAAGGCCAGGGAGGATGAAGTCTCCCGAGCAAACACTCAAGCCGAGAAATCGGCTAAAGAGCTGGAAGGTAACTTTCCTCCACTTACTCTCCCTGGCTCAACCCCACTGAAATCCGACTGATTTGTCATGCCTGATTGATTTCGCAGAGTATCGGCAGAAGACCGAGGCGCAATTCAAGCATCTTGACGAAGAAGTGAAGACCGCCCATGAGCTTCACCGCCGTGCTTTAGTAGGGATAGTTCCAACACTTCAATGCCTCTACCCAGAAGAAGAGCTGCCAACTGACTCGGACGTCCTCGTGGCTCGTCTTGACTATATTCCAGCGCGGATCAAGGTCTTCACACGGGAGGCAGCGGTAACATGTACCAGCCAAGGCCTCGCAATTGCAAAATCAAACTTCCCTCGCTTAGACTATGAGACTGTAAAGGAAGGGTTTGTATGCACCGAGGAAAAGGCTTGTGCCTTGCTGGAAGAGGTTCGCCCGACTGCTGAGCATCTGGTAGACCATTTAGACTTGTAGATAAATGTATTGTTCAAACATGTGATTGATCCTCGCAACATGTAATCTTCCTTATCCGAGTAGTAAGGTTTATCCCTTTTTATGAAACGCATCTGCCGACTGGTCCAGCCCCCAAGTGCCGGGAATTAACTCTTGGCTCTCTCCCCATGCAACTACGGAATAGCTAAACGTTGTCCTTGGCAAGTACTAGCGCCATTACTCAAGAATTTTCATAACTCCCGAATTTTATTGACACATGTAAAGAGAAAACAACTTTTATTAATAAGATAAGGTGCGGTTGACTCCGCACACTATTTAGTGTATCACCCGACTTACTGCTCAGTCGTTTACGGCTGAGTAGCAAGTCAAAAGGAGACTAATTACACAATGCTTGAATACAAGACCTTAAGAGTAAAAACGACGTAACTGCTCGATGTTCCAGGTATTTGGCACTTCAGATCCGTCCTCGCGTTGTAGCCGGTAAGCCCCCGGGCGGGTCACCTCGGCGATCATATAGGGGCCTTCCCAGAGTGGGGAGAGTTTGTGCTCGTGCTTCTGATTCCTTCGGAGGACCAGATCTCCCTTGGAAAACGTACGGCCCCGTATGTTGCGCTGATGGTAGCGACGCAGGCCCTGTTGGTACTTAGCCGACTGGATCATTGCTGCTTTCCTGGCTTCCTCGAGCCGATCGAGGTCTTCGTATTGTGCTTCATCCAACTGATTATCGTCGAAACTGGCGACCCGAGGGGACCGGAACTTCAATTCAGTCGGGAGGACCGCCTCTGAGCCATAGACTAAGAAAAAGGGTGTCTGCCCGGTCGCTCGACTCGGGGTTGTTCTGAGCCCCAGAGCACCGAAGGCAACTCCTTAACCCAGCGCGTAGCGTATGGCTTTAGACGATCGAAGATTCGGGCTTTAAGCCCTTGTAGCACCATTCCATTAGTACGTTCACCCTGCCCGTTGCTTCAGGGTGGGCCACCGAAGCGTAACAGATCTTGATGCCCAGCTCCTCACCCCAATCTTGAAATTTGTTGCTTTTGAACTGAACGTCATTGTCAGTGATGATGCGATTGGGTACGCCGAAACGCACAACGATGTCTCGGAAGAACTCGCGTGCCTTGGCCGCCGTGATGACAGCAACCGACTTGGCTTCAATGCACTTGGTAAACTTGTCAATGGCGACGAAGAGATGGGTGAATCCGCCTTGCGCCCGCTTAAGGGGGCCCACCATATCCAGATTTCAGACGGCGAAAGGCCAAGAGATTGGAATTGTTTGTAGATCCTGGGCTGGCATGTGGATTTGTCGTGCAAAGAACTGACACCCGTCACATCTTCGTACTATGTCTTCCGTATTTGTGACCGCGTTTAGCCAGAAGAATCCTTACCGATAGGCTTTGCCCACTAGGGTGCTGGCTGCGTGATGCCCGCATTCCCCCGAGTGGATTTCTGTGAGGAGATCTCTGCCTTCTTGCTCTGATATGCAACGCCTTAGTACGCCGGAACTGCTTTTTCTGAAAAGCTCGTCCCCGACTACCTTATAGCTTTTGCTTCGGCGTGTAATGCACTTGGCGAGGCTTCAGTCCTCAGGCAGCTCATCATGAAGAAGATAATCTAAGTAAGGCTGCGTCCACCCGGGGTTAATCGATAATACCTCTGCATCGGGTTCTGGCTGCTTCTCTTGATCTTCTCTTGGTGCAGAGGGTGATTTGATAGACGGCGCGCGTGGCACTTGGACGAAAACATCAGTCGGAACTTGCGCCCTAGTGGATCCCATCCGCGCTAGCTCGTCTGCTGCTTCATTGTCCTGGCGGAGCACGTGTGTTAGCTCCAGTCCGTCGAACTTGTCTTCTAGCTTTTGCACCTCCTGACAGTAAGCCGCCATGCTATCGCCAATACAAGACCACTCCTTTTGAACTTGGTTGACCACGAGTTGGGAATCCTCGCGTACCATTAACCGTAGGACTCCGAGCGATATGGCGACGCATAGCCCGTGGATGAGTGCCTCGTACTCGACGGCGTTGTTGCAGACGGGAAACAATATCTGGAGGACGTAGCGTAGCTTCTTTCCAGTCGGCGATATGAGCAAAATCATAGCCCCCGCGCCGCTGAGCATGAGGGAACCATCAAAGTACATCGTCCAGTACTCGAGATTCTCCTTTGCTGCTGGGGTTTTGGCCTCTGTCCACTCCGTGACGAAATTGGCTAATGCTTGAGATTTGATGGCTAATCGAGGCCTGAACTTTATTTCAAAGACTCCAAGATCAACTACCCATTTAGCAATCCTCCCGGTGGCTTCCCGATTATGAAGTATGTCTCTAAGCGGGAAAGAGGTGACCACAGAAATTTCATGCTCTTGAAAATAGTGCTTGAGCTTTCGCGATGTAAGTAACACAGCGTACAGAAGCTTTTGAACTTGTGGGTACCTTATTTTGGATTCGCCCAATACCTCGCTTACGAAGTAGACCGGGCGCTGCACCTTCTGGAGGGAGCCCTCCTCATCTCGTTCAACCACCAGGGCGCTGCTGATGACATGGGTCGTAGCGCCGATGTAGAGTAAGAGCCGCTCCTGGGGCATGGGATGGACCAACACCGAAGGCGTGGTGAGAAACCTCTTTAGATCTTCGAAGGCTTCCTGTGCTTCCGTTGTCCACTGAAAATCGTCTTGTCGGCGTAAGAGCCTAAAGAATGGCATGCCTCGTTCCCCGAGTCAGGAAACAAATCGGCTGAGTGCCACGATGCATCCAGTGAGCTTCTGCAAGTCCTTCTAATTAGTCGGGCGCTTCATCTTGATGATGGCATTGACCTTCTCTGGATTTGCCTCGATCCTCCGATGGGAGATGATGATGTTCAACTTTCTTGTAAATTAGTTCCAATAAAATTGAGAGTTTCCAGATCTGAACTAGATTTGCAATAGAAAGTTTTACGATAGGAATATTCGATAACCAATTTTATTTTGAGAACTATGGTGAAATATGCAATAAAGACAAAGGACCACATATAGTTTTCACCAAATTCTCAAAATGCAACAAAAGAGGTTAAACATGGCAACTTGCATTTTTAATGGCTTCATATGATCTATATATATGTTTTCAAGCCAATTGTACAAAAGTAAATCCGCTCAAAGGTGATAAAATCAACCTTTGCAAGAAGTTGCCAATTAAAAAACCGAGAGATGAAATATATATGTTTGAGAGTTACAATGTGGCTTAAATGAGATAATCATTCAATTCAAGGCCTTAAGAGAGTGATAAATCATTTTGATACACTTTAGGTTGCAAAGTCATATTAAATATAATTTGCTCCCCCTTAGTGTGATAATTTCAATAAAACACAAAAGGATATAATCAATAGAAGAATCAAATATGAAGATATCTTACAAGCTTAGAGAGTATAAGCACAAAAACACAAAGGCAAGATAAACCAAACTACCCATCCTTTATGGCATAAAAAGGAAAATCATGAAAACAATGCCATAAAAGGATAAAGAATTTCTCAACTTCAAAATTAATGCTCTTGACATATAGAGTCTAATTATTTCAAAATATGAGCTCCCCCTTTCATAAAGGGCTTTCTAAAGGCCACTTCTCAAATTATCTCCCTAAGACACTTAATCTTGATGTTTCTTGCTTGATTTTATGCCTAATCTTCCTCCCCAAGTAATTTTAGATAAAGAGTAGAGAGAAGATATCACTTAATGCAAGAAAGAGATAAGGAACAATAATGTCTTTGGTCGACAAGGAAGAATTAGATTCGAGTGACTAAATGTCGAGTTTGAGATGAAGATATAAACTACCTTCGAGATACCACTTGTAAGAACAAAATGGTATTAGTAATTAAAGAATACGTAGTTGGAAAGATATCACTTTGAAAGGAATACCATTTCAAGAATTAGACCAAGATAAATCATAGTGGTATTAAATAAAAGAGACAAAAGGATATCTAGATGAGTTGTCAATGACTCCAAATATTTTCAAGAAATCCACCAAAAGGTTATTTGGAGCATTTTCAACTAGGAGAGATCAAACAAAAGTTTTGAAAATAATTTATTTTAAAATAAGCTTTTCAATTTCAAAGTTAAGTCCTTTTTCAAAAATATCTCCAATTTTTCCAAATGAGCATGAGTTGAGTATTTTACTTTCCAAATAATCTATATGAGTCTCTCATACCCTTTTTTAGCCAATTTGAATTAAGAAGTTTGGTCCAAATGGCAAAACTCAATTAAGTGCTAGAAATTGACATTTGGTTAAAGCATGTTTTTCGATGAGTTTCAAAACCTCATAGTTTGAGTTATATTTGTCATTTGAAAATCCTTTAAATACGAAATTTTTTTATAATGACCAACTCTAAGTTTTTCGTATTGAAACTTTTCTCAAATTCGGTTTAGAATTAATTCTATAGAAAATACCGAAAATGGTTAAAAACAAGATCCTAGTAAGTAATTTTTTTTTTTGGAAACTTGTTTTTAATGAATTTTAATTTTGCTTTGGCCAAAACACTTCGAAAACATTTAAGAACCATTTTGAAACATTTCAATCAAGTTTTAAATGTTTCTCTTGAAATTAACATTTTGGCTAAAATGACTCATTTTGAAAATTAACACTAGCACTTAAAAGATATGGCACACTTAGAAAATATGATACACATGGATATAAATTAGCACTAAATCTAAATGTGCCACTCATCAAGCTCATGAAGCAATATCGGAGTTTTGAACATGAGTAAGAAATGCTATGAAAGAATTTTAATTCAAAACAATGCAATTACCTACACAAAGCAAAATGCTTGAAATTAAATTGTTACCGAAGTAGCATTGGTTCATAATGGTGACTTGAATATCATCTTGCTTGGCCTTAAATAGATGGAGAGGTAATCCACCTCTTTTATGCATATGCCAAGCCTCCAATGCTTACTCGAGTCCTATTAAGCACTTCAAGCAAGATTTGTTACCCAATGCTTTTTGGGTCCATTGGTATTAGCAACAAAATATCTAGATGCCCAAGTAGAAGACTTGCACTTAGAATTAGCATGAGAACAACAAGACTTATTACTTTTAGATTTTATCTTTGGGCACATAGCAAGGGAAGAGCTAGCCATTAATTTAGAATGGGTTGCAAAGAAGCAAAGCACATCATTCTTGACAAAATTCACCTTGGGGCTTATCCTACCACCATCCTTGGGTAACTTCCCAATTTCTTTCTTACCCAAGGTATCCCTCTCCCCAGGAGAATTGTCACTAATTATGTGTTTTGCCACCCAAATGGCTTTGACATTCGTTTTTGTTGGGGTAACATTTTGAGCAAACAAATTACTATTTTTGTCTCTCCTAAGCATATAATGATTATTGACAAGAGAGGACTTAGGATTGTTACCCTTGGGACAATCCTTACCAATGTGTCCCTTTTTCCGGCAATTGTAGCAAGTAGGCTTTGAAGCTCTCCTCTTCTTGACTTGCTCTGTGCCCGTTTGCCTCTTGATGAATGTACTCTTGAGATTCTCCTTGTTAGGACATTTAGAGGCAATGTGCCCCAACTTGTTGCATCCAAAACACCGAATAGTCTTCATTTTCTCGTTATGGTGTTTTGAATTGCTCTTGAGCTTGCTCTTCTCGGCTTGGTGCTTGGGAAGGTTTTCTTGGTCATTGATGGACTTGGAGTGTCGTGTCTCATAATTTTTCTTCTTCGGGGTGAAGCCAAGTCCCTTCTTATTCTTGGTGGATCTTTGATGCCCAAGATGGCATTTAGGTTGGCTTTCCCTTTATAGCACTTCTCCAAGTCACTTTTCAATTTCTCCACTTGTGCCTTGAGCTCTTTATTTTCCTCTACAAGATTATAGCATTGCAAATACTAGAGGAAATATGATCAATTGTATTTAAGCAACTAGGCTCATCATTTATAACATCACAAGACGTGGAAAAATTAGATGCACTTGTGCTAGTGTGACAAGATTCATCAATTTGATTATTACAAGACATGATAAAAGTATTATTAGAACATGAAGGCATGTCAAGCAATTCATCATAAGGAGTGGAATGAACAATTCTAGATGACATGCAAGAAATTGAATCTAAGCATGGCACATCATCAACAATATCACAAGTTAATCCAACATCTATCTTGCTAGTGGTCATATCCTTGATAGGGAGATTTTCATGTTCTATCTCTAAGGCATCATATGAGTTTTGAAGCAAATTAAGCTTTTGAGTCAAATCATATGATTTCCTAATCTCCTTCTCAAGATGCTTATGAAATTTTGCACACATATGCACTAATTCATCATGAGATGGCTCATTGTTATTTACCTCATTTTTACCTTGAGCCATGAAGCAATGAGGTGAAGTGGGAGGCGAAGAAGAGTCATCATCATTACAACTTGATGTGGAGCAATCATCACTTGAAGCACATACTTGTGAATTGTCCACTTTATCAACTTTGGACTCCTCATGATTCCTTTGCATGAGCATCCACACATCATGAGCGTACTTGAGATGGCATACCTTCTTCCGCTCATCCATGCTCATAACACTAAGTAGAATATCCAAGGCTTGAGTGTTCTTGTGCTCATTCTCTTCCTCTTCTATGGTGAGGTTGTCTTCATCCTTGACACTATAGCCCTTTTCAACAATAGACCAAATAGAAGGATGGAGAGCTCTCAAGTATATCTTCATTTTGTGCTTCCATGGGCTATAAAGAGTACCATTAAAATAAGGTGCCCAACCGGAGGAAATGCGAATATTAGCGAAAGAATATGGATCATGCTCATTAGTAGGATCAAGAGAAATAATAGTTCCAATCTTATCCATCCCATCTAACGACATCCTAAATTCACCAAGCGGTTAAGCTTTACTTTGGGAAACCTTGCTCTGATACCAATTGAAGGATCAGGATGTCGCCTAGAGGGGGGGTGAATAGGCGTAATAAATTTTCAACCCTTTAAAAGCACAGCGGAAAATAATATCGGATGTTCCGATGTTGATATCGGATAGTCCGATATGGATACCTGCACCAAAATCAAATCCACAACACAAGGGAGAGTAATAGCTCAAAACGGTGCTAGCCAACAACAAGTATAAGCACAAATCAAAGTAAATCAAGTTAAAGGGCAAGTGGGAAACCAAGAGTGAAGTGGAGACTCAAAGATTTGTTCCCGAGGTCTCACTACCCAAATTCTAAAGAATAGGAGCAGCAACCACAAAGGAAGCCACGAAAGACCTAAATCTCTTACATTCCGACACCACCAACACTCCTCTCCCTCGATCTCTCTCAAAGATTGATCACTTGAGCACCTGAGACATATCTAAGCCATTCAACGTTGCATCCCTCTTAATAGTATGGCAATCCTTAGACTCAACTTATAAATAAAGCCAAACAAGCTTTAGAATAAACCACTTGCCGTCTTCCTTCTTCATTTTGAGGTTCAACGATGTTGTTAGTCTTGAGCACTCTTGATGTATTGTGCATGATGACCTTTACTAAATGTTGATAACGTCTTCGTCTTGTCAACCTTGACTTGATTCATCTCATGAGACTCTCGTCCCATTCGACTTTGCCTCGATCATTCTCCTCGACGATCATCCCGCCAAATTGACCTTGACTTAGTACCCCCCTCTAGGCGACATCCCGATCCTTCAGTGGACATTTTCTCCCGCATCTTGCGGTCGCGCACGCCAAGCCTAAAGGCGGTGACAACAGCCTCGTCGGAGATCCTGGGGATCGTATTCCGGAAGTGGCTGAAACGCCGAATGAAGTCCCGCAGCGACTCCGCCTTCTTCTGCTCCGGGAGTGCAGGTCATCCTCCACCGCGGGCTGGTTGAAGGAGCCCTGGAAGTTGGTGATGAAGAGCTTGTACAGCTCCTTCCACGAGCCCACTGAACCCGTGGGCTGGTTCATCAGCCACGACCTGGCCCCGCCGGTCAGGACCGTGGGGAAGTAGTTTGCCATCACCTTATCGGTGCCCCTGGCCGCCTGCACCTTCGTAGTATAGATCTGCAAGAACTCCCAAGGGTTAGTGGTACCGTCGTACTTCTCGATGGTAGCCGGGCAAAACCTGCTGGGTCACACCACCCGACGCAGGTCCCTTGTGAACGCCCGGTACCCGACTCCGTACGCGAGACGGGCCCGCTCCCCTTCCTCCCGGCTCGAACATCGCCGAGAGGCGGAAGAGGCTGAATCTCCCCCGTAGCCGAGGTTATCGGGGTCTGCACGGCCACTGCTCCCGTGGCCCTCCTGTTCATCGCGTGCCGCCCGGGCTTGCTCCCTCCGACGACGACGCTGAAGCGTGTCATGGAGGTCGCCCACGTTCCGCTGGCGATGGTCTTCGAGGTGCGTCCTATGGTCCCCGCGGTTCTCCCGGCCCTTTCGAGGCGGGGGAGGGACTGGGGCCACTGCGGACGTAGCCACCTTCTTCTTGGTCTTCCCGCTCCTCGTCCGACGGCCCTTGCGGAAGGGGGAGGACGAGCGAGAGGCGTACATCCGCGACACGGACGCCCCCCAACCACTCGAGGCCTCGACGCCCTCTGCGGCCGTGCCCACGAGCTGGGCGAGGTCCCTTAGCCACGGCGCCACCGGCGAACCCTCCGCCAACGGGAGAGTTGGCTGATCCAGCAGGGCCCGTGATGCGTCGAAGTTCTGGGCGGGCGTCGCATGCTCCAAGGGCAAGCGCCGCCTCACCCTGCTCACTCCCACCGTCCCCTGAGGGTCATCGCCCTGCCGAGGGGGAGTGGAACGACCTTGGTCCGCCGCCTTCTTCTCCCTTCGCCTGGATGGAGACCCTTCCATTGCTTCGCCGCTGGGGAGGCTACGGACGATATCCGCCTGGATCTTGGAAGCCGAAAAATAGGGAAGCGAACTAGCAACTATCTCCCTACCTGGCGCGCCACTGTCGGTGTTTGATACCAGATAGATTTGTCTCGTGGGAGATTTCGTAGTTCGGTCAGGGGGAATTTTCGCCGCTAGATCGTTTCAAGAACACACGCTCACGGGGAGGCACGGGATTTACCCAGGTTCGGACCCCCGATGCGGGTAATAGTGCTACTCCTGCGAGAGTGGTATTTTCTTAGATCTGGAACGCTCTTGCTCGAGAGCTCTTATAGCAAAGTGTGTGTGAATGGATTAGGATCCAACCCCCTCTCCCTCTGCCCCCTCTCCCTTTTATACTGGAAGGGGCGGACAGCTGGTCAGAGAAAGAGAGAGAGAGAATGCGGCGGGGGCAGCCCACTGGATGGACTTCGGTCACCGAGCCGCCCACTTGCTCCGGCTGACGTCCGCATCATAAATGGCTCTCTCCAATTGCTGGGCCGGACGGGCGTGGGGGGCACTGACAAAAGCGCCACTCTGCCTCTATCACGGCACAGTGATGGAATGACCGCTACAGTGTAAGTAATCATCCCTCCCGATCTCGCACGCCTGAATCTCCGCATTTAATGCGGCCGATACGCTGAATGTTGGGGAAGCCTTCGCTGAGAAGCTTCCTCCTTCTGTGTGGGTGCCTGCCAAGTGGGCCCAATGACCACCTGCTCGGCTAGGCCGCCACGTGTCCTGCTCGGCCCGGCGTGGGGGCCTGATCGCTTGCTCTACGCCGAGCTGCCACGCGTCCTGCTCGGGCCCGGCGTGGGGTCCTGATCGCTCGCTCTACGCCGAGTTGCCATGCGTCCTGCTCGGCCCGGCTTGGGGGCCAGATCGCCCGCTCTAGGCCGAGCTGCCACGCGTCCTGCTCGGCCCGGCGTGGGGGCCTGATCGCCCGCTCTACGCCGAGCTGCCACATGTCCTGTTAGGCCCGGCGTGGGGGTCTGATCACCCGCCCTACGCCGAGCTGTTACGCGTCCTGCTCTGCCGTGGCGTGGGGACCTCGGTACGTCGTGTACCGACACGAAGGACGTCACCCATGCACTTTCTATTCCTGATTGGGTGAATGCGATGCACAAAGAGTTAGAGAACTTTGAGAGGAACAAAGTATGACAGCCTGTTGAACGCATTAAAGCACATAATGTAATAGGATCTAAATGGGTGTTCAAGAACAAGCAAAGTGAGGATGGGGTAGTAATTAGAAACAAGACTAGATTGGTTGCTCAAGGTTACATTCAGATCGATGGAATAGACTTTGATGAGACATACGCTCCTGTGGCTAGACATGATTCCATCAGGATCTTAACGGCATTTATGGCATCCAATGGGTTCAGGTTGTATCAAATGGATGTCCATAGTGCTTTCCTGAATGGCTATATTACGGAGGAAGTGTATGTGAAGCAACTTCCAGGGTTTGAGAATTCAAGATATGTGTCGACTGGTGACTA
>SPJY01027661.1:0-28829 GCA_005191435.1 Raddia distichophylla | reverse complement strand
CTTCTATCCCGGTTCGTGACACGAATTGAGACTAATCTGGATGAAAAATCAAGCTTTTGGCTCAGTATAGCCATGAACCGGGACTGATGCTACGATCAGTCCGGGTTTATAGTTAACCAAGACTGATGTGCCGGGGTAGAAGACCCGTTCCCTAGTAGTGAGTAATGAACATGACCAATTGGCATGGTTTCCCATGAACACATCTTATATTCCAATATGGATTTTACACGAGCGTCTCCTGTTGGAATCCTTTTCTCTACGAATGGAAGAATTTGCTTCCAGAGAAAACCATAACTTACGTGGAAATGAAAAAGAGTCTTCTATTCCAACAGTTTGATCCAAGAATAAGGAAGCCAAGAAGAATTGTCTGCGGCGCCTGTAGGTTCCAGAAAACTGCAAACCAAGGCATCGATACAAAACTACCCTAAAACGTGCTGAGACGGATCAATCTTGTTAGGGCACTCCCATTGCTTTACCGTGGCTTGTTTCTATAGCTATCCACGTCGGATTTTTTTTTAAGTGAAGAAGAGAGGAGGAGCCAACGGAAAAGAGTTGTTTCATCCTAGAGAAACGGTATGGATGGATGAAAGAAAGACAAAGAAATACACGTTTTAAGGATAAGTTATTTCAATAGTATCTAATCTAGATCGTCTGCTTCAAATCTAACTACGAGTGTTGCATGACACATAAGATCTCAGCATTAAATCAACAGCTTACAATGATAATCAATATTAGATACATCTTATAGAAACCATACATTGTGATTGTTATCAAATAATGCTTTCATTTCTTATTGAAACGCCAATAAAAACTATGCATTGGGAGTGCTCTTATGGGGCTGCAGCTGTGCAGACCTCGATCAAGAGGATCAACTAGACACATTATGAGTTTGCCCAGCTGCCTTGTCCATAGACGGCCGGTGCTGTGTATGACATTGTGAAGTGCTAAATTTAGAGAGAATTACTTCACATAATCTGAATTAAAGCTTAGGCAAGAAGTGTAACTATAAAAAAGGTGTCTATCTATGAAGAAAATGTTGTGACATTGTGATTTGTTGTCATATATGTTGAGTCTTCTGTGACAAATTTTGTTGTCATGTAGTCATCATGGGCCATTTTGCGCTCCCTCGGTCGATGGAATTTAGTGACAAATCAGTAAATTTCGTCATAAAACTATGAATAAAACGTCATAGATATTCAAACTGATGGACGACATATGGTGTCCTTTTTGTGACCCATGTGGCTATAGATTATAGGTCCGCTATCTGACATGACTTATCGAGTTTTAGACCTTGGTGTAAGATGTGGTCCATTTTGGACCTTATATGACATGGACTTGTCTGGCCCGGGTTAGAATTTTTGCGATGTCTGATGTTGGCAATGTAGGACTCACATTTTGGGTCCATAAGTGTAATTTTGTGTTCTTAAAAAGAAAAACGGTGGCTCGAACCTATCACGTTTTCTTCCATATTTCTTCATATTTTATAGTATACTTTAAAAGATTTCTTTTCTCCATCAACTACTCTCAAAACTACATTATTTTGGAGTACTTTCTACGGATACTCTAAATATATAATTCCTGATGCTTTTGAAAGTTTCCATAACCTATAACCTTTAATATACTTGTCGGGCCCACATGCAAGAGAGAGACAACTCATAAAAAGTGTCATGCAAGATTTATTAATTGGTGCAAAAACAAGATAAAAAGAAAAAAAACTATTCGGTCACCATCAGCCATCACTAGCACCAGCTTCTTTCCATCCATCAATTCATAGAATCCCGCATGCACAGCCGCACGGGCAGGGCCTCTCTTCGAGGGGTGAAAACGGATCATGCACTACCTGATGGGTACCCGACCTGAATCATGGCGGGTAAAAAATGGGTAGTGTTTTTTTTGGTGAACGTCGGGTTCGGGTAGTATCTGATTTTTTTTGTCCGGATTCGGATAAGATATTATATGTCCGGTATCCGATAAATTGGATTGGTTTCGGGTACCCACTTTAAAATTGAAAACGGGAACCCGTTAGCAGTAGTACATCTATACAACATTAAAAGTTAAAGGCCTTAAGGCTACGAGGCCCACAACCAATAGCACATCTGTACACACACTCCACACTCGGTCACCACTCGGGGAAATTGGTTGCATGACACTCGGTTGATGTGACTCTCTGAAACTAACACACAGTTAATATGCCTTTTGATGAATAACACCGGTCACACCTATTTTTTTATTTACAACATTTTGAACATTTTGATGTCTTTTCTCTTCTTTTCCTTTTATTTTCCACCCATTTGAGACATGAAATCATCAAATTGTCCCCGCCTAAAGTGTCTTGACCGCACTGGGACCGCACCAGCTTCTTCGCGGTCCGACCGAACCGGTTCACATAGTAGGACGAGGTCCGGCCGAACCGAACCAGCCACACAAATCCCCTATGCGAATCAGTTTGGTCGGACCACAAAGAAGCTGGTGTGGTCCCGTTGCGGTCAAACCACTTTAGGCAGGGGCAATTTGGTCATTTCATATCTCAAATGGGTGGAAAATAAAAGGAAAAAAGGGAAAAGCCAGCAAAATATCCAAAATGTCATAAATAAAATAAATAGGTGTGTCCGGTGTTATTCGTCAAAAGGCACTTCAACTCATCAACCGTTGTACAACCAATTTTCCCATCACCACTCCCTTCATCCCGTGTCTTGACTTGGCAACCCTAGCACATCCGCCAAGCCTGATGCCGCCACCCCTTCCGCCGAGCTCGGCACCACCCCTTGGCCGCGCGCCGCCCATTTGGTATCCATCCCTGTAGTTAGAATTTTTTGGAGGATAAAACCATGATTTCATATTTTTAGCTGAAGTCATGTATTCGTATTGAATTGGGCAAACTGTTCTTTGTCAGGGTTGGTTGGGAGGTTGGTTCCTGAGTGCTGTCGCAGTTTTAACTGAGATGTCTCATATATCTGAAGTTATAATCACTCTGAGTACAACAAAGAAGGGATCTACACTATTACAAGCAAGATAAAATTGTTACACATATTTTTACTGGGTCCTATCTTTGCCTAAGCTTTCATGTGAGCTTACTGTAGCTTTATTGAAGATATTATGCAAATAGCTGGTGCAAATTGCCAACCATGCATTTTTTATTGCAAGTTAATGTGTTGCGATCAACGGAATCAAATTATCGGCAATGGGCTGTTAGAAGGAGTCCATAGATAGAATAGAATTCTCTCTAGTGTAAATCTTACTGTCCGTAGGATCTTCAGATATAGAAACAATCATGTATAGAAAGAATCGTACCTGTTGATGCAGTGTTATGCATTGTACCTAGTATCAATATGTCGATCCTGTCGTGCCTTTTGCATTAAATTTTTACTCCCTCCGGTCAAGAAGTCGCCGTTGACTTTTGGACACGCCTTCGACCATTCGTCTTATTCAAAAAAGTTATATAAATATTATTTATTTCCTTATGATTTGGTTTATTATTAAATGTATTTTAAGTATTACTTATATTTCTACCTATTTGAACTAAATTTTTGAATAAGACGAATGGTCAAAGGTGTGTACAAAAGTCAATGGCGACTTAAAAAGTCAACGGCGACTTTTTTTTTGTGACCGGAGGTAGTATTTTGGAACCAGGCATAGGTCTCATTTTGGCTAGCGGGCCGTAGAGTATGTGGTGCTTATATGTTGTGGAATCAAATTCCAATGTCGCGTTGGGCTTCTCTGCGTGCTTAGATAATTTATCACTATTATCTTTGGTTCTAATGTGTAGATGTGGCCACATGAACTTTTTCGGTGGCTACTGAAGTGCAGGGTGCGGGGACGGGGTAGGGTGAACTTAATGTGCCACTGTTTTTAATGTGTTATTCTTAGAGATAATTCATGTGATTTTGTTATTTACTAGAATTTATTCATGTACTTTAATATAGCATATTGTCTATTAGCATTCTTGGACAATCTGATAGATTGTTCATGTGTTGTTGTGGAAGTGCAATAATGATTGATTGTGTCGATTTTCCACTATCTATACCTGTGTGCATGAGCCTGTTAGACCGATTGAACTGGCATTCCAGCTGTGAATCGGAGGCTTGATCAATCTTATGAACGGCTGGTTTTGAAAACTATGGGGTGAAGTGAGGGTACATTGTGCATTCAATGGTTTGGAAAAATTGTATGATACCTTTCAATTATTTTAATTCTACCATGCTATTATATTTGTTTCTTGTTTTATTGTAGGTGTAGCATGTCTTCCTTGTAAATTGAGATATTATGTGGAGACTCTCATGTTCTGTTCTCAGACCCTACGAAGCAAGGTAAAAAAATATGGTTAGCAACTTTTGATGTTTTTTCAAGAGTATAATTTATGTAGCACTGAGTTGTAGTATGAGTGTTTATTTGGAATGCATACTGTGTTTCTCTACCATGATCTCTTTTTTGATTTTTCTCTTAAAATGATCTATGGTTAATTTTTCCAGGAGCATTGCTTCTTTTACCCTCTCTTTCTAAAAAGAACATGGTTTCTTTTCTGCCATGATCTCTTTTATGATTTTTCTCTTAATATAATCTATGGTTAATTTTTCCAGGAGCATTGCTTCTTTTACCTTGTTTCTCTAAATAGAATGTGGTTTCTTTTTGTTTAACTTGCCTAAATCTATAGGGATTACTGCAAAAAATTAGTAATGGACCGCCAAAAGTTAGGATGCAGGTAATAACCGAATTAAACAAGTATATTTTGTTGCAACAAAGTTATATGACAACTCCATTCCCTCAAACATCTTTAGATTTGCATTGCAGTTGTTGCTCTAACTGTTCCTGTACCTGTAGAAGACTAGGGAGGTGGTGGTGGAATTGTCAATTGGCGAAGTGAAATGAAATGTCAACAAGAGTTCATCCCAAGCTTCGTTGGACTGCTTATTATTTTGCCACAGGTACAGATGCTCTTCCATTCATATAGATGCTCATCATACCAAAAGAGAATTCGAAGAGGTCAGGAGTCAGGAGGAAAGTGATGCAATTCTTCGTTGTCTCATGAGATATGCAAGTAAATCCCGCTTGACGAATCTATGAAGTGGTTCAAATATTGAGATCAAACCATATTTTTCTCTACGCTGGTACTTTCTTGTAGTCCTTTATATTTTGTGGTGTTGAACTTCTATCGGAAACTATTAAACTTTGTGATGAATGTTTGTGACTTGGTAACATGACGGTGCTATGCATTGGTCAAACACATTATCTTATTTTGATGCTATTTTTAATATAATATATGTGTTAATTGGTGCTTAATGTGATTATTTGATGAAGTGTGAATGGGCCGAATGTAAATCTTTCTACCTGGCATCTATCTATGATGCACTTATTCGTAACAGATCATGCCACATAACCTGCCACCCTGGCCGATGACGTGACATAGGCATGTTCAATGACAAAATTATGCCCACGTGGCATCTATCCATGACGCAATCTTTCATCACTAAACCATGTCACGTCAGCTGACACCCTGACATATGACGTGGCATAGGTATGTTTCATGATGAAAGTTTTTGTCACTAACTTGCCACGTCACCTACAATCCTGCCTGGTGACATGGCACAAAAGTGAATATTGATGAAATGTTTGCCTTTGTGTAGCCGATTGAACATGTGATTCGTGACGAAATGATGCCTATCAATGACGACTTTTGCGCATCACAGAAGTTAAATAATCGATGACCATTTTATGATGAAACAACACGTTTTGTCACCAGTTAACAAATGTGGCGTGATATAGATGACGAAGCTTATTTCGTCATAAATTCGTCACAGAAGAAAAACAGTGACACTTTTTTCGGTTTTTGGTGAAGTATTTGGGATGTCATAGATCAGCATTTTTCTCGTAGCATGATTACCCGATTTGATCAGGAAGATCATATGTAATGTTGGGCGGTTTGTACTCTTAATCCCTCAGTGAGTTTTTTTTTTGTTGTTTCTCCCAAAAGTTTTAATAGGGCAAATCGTGCACACAAAAGTGTGTGCTATGTACTCTTTCTCTCAAAATTTTCTCATTGGTCTTTTTATGGAGTTTTGATGGGGCATATGCATGTTGTTGCCATGGTTCACGGGGAGTGTTACGAAACCACTTATGGGCCTAGCTCGACCAGCCTACAACGAGTATGATTAGAAGTCTTTTAGTATTGGACCTAAAACACTAACCTATCTAGTGTAAATAAATGGATGATGACCTAATGTATTGTATCATTTGAAATTATTAAAGCAGAATACCACTTCTACGATGTCTCTTTTATGATTGCATGATTATTTTTCCATACCTTGATTACACCGGTAGTAAGGTTCTTCTATACTTTAAACTACAACTGATAGCAAGATTTTACAACACACATTCATACATAAGACAACAACACACAACATAGGGATGGAGTTCTGCTTTATTAATTTCTTAGATGTACAAATATATTGGGTCTTCACCTCTATTTATATTAGTAGATTGATTAGGGTTATAACTTAGGTGCAATACGAAAAGTTTCGGTCGGTTAACCGATTAGGACACGACTTGTAGTGCTCGGTGGGCTAGTTGCGTTAGTCCGTGCGGCCGGTTCCGGAACACTAATGACCTAACATCAAAGATAAAAACATGTACAACTGTCCACCTCAGCAGTCTCTAAGCCATCTCTAAGTAGTGTCATGTCAGTTAATTGATGATGTGGAGAAAAAAGAGTGTGTACGGATATTTGAGACATCTCTTAAGTAAGAGCAGACTCTACACGAGAATTAAGAAACTTTGTGTGTGAGTAATTATCTATAAAATTGTGCAGACATCTCTATCATTGTTTATGCAATACCTAGTTTTGTCTCTAGGCGACATGTTAATAGTTAGATAATTGCTATCTCAAACATTGTTCACGCTCTGATACAACTCGAGGAGCTGGCACGGATCTCAATAAAGGATCCTACGACGGGGAAAGTACCAGCAGAATCTTGTCCCAGCGGGGATGAATTTCCGGCGGCAATAATTGAGGGCGCGTAAGTAGTTCAAAGCATATAATACCCAAATCAACGAGTAATTATTTGCATGCAGCCTGGGCGTGATACAGGTCATTGCGGCAGTAATTAACGGCGATCAATAGGGCCGGCCGGTGCCGTAGTTGCCCGGCGGGAAGTAGTCGCAGACGAGGAGCTTGTCGCCGGAGTCGCACACGATAACGCCGCACCCCACCTGTGTCGTGTTGCGCCACACCACCTGAGTGTAGTGCGAGCACCCAGACATCCCTTCCGCCGCCTTGCACGAGTTGCTGCCGGGGTCGTAGCGCCGGCCCTCGTCCACCCACCGCCCCGCTAGCGCCGCCGCGCTCCAGTGCCGCCCCTCGCCGACGACCACGTTCTCGCCGAAGTAGAACAGCGACGAGCGCCGGGGCGCGCAGTCGGCGCGGCGGGACCGAGCGTAGTCCTTGGCGTACGTGGCGATGCCGGCGCTCCACGCCAGCGGCGCCACCCCGACCGCCCGCCGCGCCTCATTGTGCACCGACAGGAGTTCGGCGACAGTTGCGCTGCCGCGGCGGTCGGCGTCAGCAGCCGTGCCGTTGCCGCCACCGCCACCGCCACCGGCGGCGGCCACCGCGAGTAGCAGCAGGACGACGAGGCACGACAGGTGAGAAGCCATCCTTGTGATTGCTTCCATTCGCGCGTGAGATTTTCTTTCTCTAGAACGCCGATATGATTGTTGTGCAAAGGGTTGGAAGGAACGTACGCCTTAATTTATAGGATGCTAGGATGGATTGGAATTGGAATTTGATCTGATAATATGATAATATGTAGGAAAGTAGTATCGTGCATGTTGATATCCCTTCCATTTGAAGTCTGATCGCTTGCACCATTTGGGCCGATCTGACTGTTGATTTATTTGAACGCTGGCGTGGCGGCTCGCTTACTGGTGTCATCCTAGCTGGTTCTTGCCTTCCTCGCATCCAAGCCAGAATAGAATATTATTTATAAGATAAATCCAATGAGTATTACTTATAAGATAAATCCAATGAGTTGGCTCAAAGAAAGATGTGGTGCTTGAGTAGTTTGCATATTGTGGGGTGTATGCATGCATGCATGGTACGTTGTCTGTCAAACCAGAAAGCGAAGATTAAGGAGGAAGCAAGACCAGCTGCACGGCAAGTTCTTGCCGCCGCCGCCGCGGAATCTCATCAATCAATCAGTTCACTGTTTTAATCCTTACTAGCAAAGTGCTGACTGCCAGTACATTTCAATGAAATATTAAATGCGGTAAAGATATTAAATTATATAATATTATATCTCTTGCATGGCATCAGATATGTTGAATTACCACCATCCCTTGATTCATGGTAGTGAAAACATACACAATAAGTCAAGAGAGCTAGCTATATTAATATATTACAAGGAAATCATTATAACTCTGGAAATAGTGGAAGAAAATAAAGAAAAATCAGTATAATAATATCCGACAACACCTCTCAAATATGTACAAAATGGTCTGGAGTCATCTATCATTGTTCTTCTTGAGGGTTCTGTTACAACTTTGCACGTGCAAATCAAGCTTTAAGGCCAGCCTCGGTGCCTAACTATTTCCAGGTATAAGTCGTATAACTTCGTATAATGTATGCTATACGAAGTTATTACTAGCGGGAACGGCGCAGAAGCTCTTTGGTCGACGAGGCAGGAGGAGTCGGGAGCACAGCACATCGGACGAGGTGGCGGCCACTGACCATCGGGTGGGGTCTAGTGACGAGGAGTTGGCCCCCAACTCGCAGGTCGGGTCAGTGGATGAGGATGTGGAGAGAGGCGGAGGGGGGAGCTCGCGTCGGAGGAGGAGGGGGGAGCTCGCGTCGGACGAGGTGTCGGCGGGTGTGCCGGAGGGCTATGAGGAGGAGTTCGATTCCGAGGAGAGCGACGATGAGGGGGAGGGGGAGGATGAGGGGGAGGGGGAGGATGAGGACTGGAGGAATTTATTTTCTAATGCCCGGTTGGATGAGAGCGATGAGGATGGGGATGACGAGTGGGAGCCGGCCCCCTCGTCCTCTGGAGCCGAGTCCTCGAGCTCCAAGATTCACCGGGGGTGAAATAAAATGTCAAAAGCCCCGTAGATCCATCTCAGAGGATAGAGATACAGGTTGCCCCTGGGGACAGGTATATGTGCTAATCAACAGTTTTGAATTCGATGTCTTAAATTTTTAAATATAAACTTTCTAACCGTGTTTTGAATTCAATTGTTAACTATACGTATAGGGGTTTGGTTTGTCTCAACAAGGGCCCGCAGGAGCCAGGAAAGCAGCTAGGGGTGCTTCTCAGGCAATTCTACCCCGGGCGAGTGGGCGAGGGCCGTGGCAACAAATGCCCTGCGCTGAGTTGGAGCGACTACTACCTCGTGCGGGACGGGGAGGGAGATACTGTAGCCGATGCCGTCATCGAAGAGTTCTGGGTATGATATGCTAAATTTCTTACATGCTTTTTTGTGTTCATAAATTTGTCACTGCATGTATATGATCATTTATTTGTTTTGATTTTGGCGAGGTATCAGCTATCTTCTGACGCGACTCCAGAGGACTACGAGTCCTGTCGCCATGTCCTCAACAGAATGGCGACAAAGAAGGTCAAGGACGCCTTAAGGCTGGCCCGCTTGGATGCGGTGATCAAGCACCACAAAAAGAGGGACCGACAGATGTCGAGGAGAAGGGCAGCACTGGAGTACCTCGACGCCAAGCAGTATATTGATTACCATCCAGACTGGATGGACAAGTGCCCACACGCCTGGAGGGACCTATGTCTGATGTGGGAATCATCGGACTGGATCGAGATGTCTAAACGAAACAGGGGCAATAGGGATGCCAACCCTAAAATCTGCTCCACCTACCTTGGAGGGCTCGGCATGGGTCACATCGCACGAGACATCGTAAGTACACTTCTTCTCTACCTACAATAATATAACTTTAAGAATATCATTAGTACATATATCACTATTTGATTTCATATAGGAGCACGAGACGGGACTTGAGCCCTCAGGGATCGCCGTGTGGAGGATTGCACACACGCCCCGTGTCCGGCCAGACGGCGCACAACCACCGATGCCGCCGGCTGCCCAGGAGAAGCTTATAAGTGGCTATCTCTATTCGCTCCTGTACACCTACTTTGAGCATTTTCGAAGTAATCCCCTATATATCTGATTTGTTCGCAGGATATCTATAATGCGGCCATGAGGGAAAAGCACGGTGCCGACTGTGACCCCGACAGCATGCCAGCCGACCTTGTGCTCATATATGATGAGTTTGGTGGGAGGGCTCACGGCAGGTACGGCGTCATGAACGCCGTCGTGCCACCTGACTCGTACAAGCCCGAGGTTAGGGCACGTCGACATTCTGCCTCGGCTTCCGCTCGTGCCCAGCTGGACACCCAGAACAAACTTATCGCGGAGTTGAAACAACAGAGGGAGGCGGACGAGTAGCGGTGGAAGGCGGAGCAAGAGGAGAACAACCGGCGGATGCAAGCCATACAAGAACAGAACATGTACATGATGCAGTACATGCAAAGGGTAATTAAGATCGTGTAGCTTGCTTTCTAGCTAGTCATTTTGGTTTTTACAAGCTAAGATACTATATCCGCAGGTGTTCTCGAGGGCGGGGTCCTCCAGTCAGGCACAGATGCCTTCTACGCCGCCGCTTGCCTTCACGTCGGGGGCCCCGACGACACAGGCCGGCACACTTCCTCCGTTCGCGCAGCTGCATTGGTTCCCTATGGTACAGTTTCCACATGCTCCCGCAGCTTCTCCAGGGGTAATGCATTTAAACCATTTTGCACAACATATTCATAACAATACAGAAATGCATTAAGTTTTCAAAATTTCACCGTTTTCTAAACTCTTGTAGATGTCCGATTTAGCTACACCTGCGCCTGCGATCATTGCACCGCAGGGAGGTGACGACAGTGCCACAAGGTCGACTCCGCTAGAGCAATTCGTGACGGATTTGCTTAACCCAGATCCGTACCTAGGTGGCGGTTCACAAAACCCATAGAAGTGCTTTTGTGCTTTTGTATGAAATTTGTGAACGTTGAGACGAGATTGTTCGATAATTTGTGAACGTTGAGACAAGATTTGTCGGTATTTGTTCTGTTTGGTGGATGTGTTTGTGGTCGAAAATGTGATTGTGTATTTAATTATGTTTGTATGTCATCAGGTGAATCAGGGGTATGAATCTGTGGGGTATATTGGGTTATTTTGCAGGCTGAAGATGAATTTTATTAACATTTACCAGAAATTTTTTTTTTGGAAAACTATCTATGTCGTCGGCCAGTACAATAACCGACCACACTGATATATCCAGGTGATCCCTCCCAGCCAGAACTAATGCCGTCGGTATCAGTATGACCGCCGACATAGAGCAAAACCTGTGTCGCCGGTAAAAAAAGAGTCCGTCGACATAGAGGGCGGCAATGCAGCCTCCTTCGTTGCTCTGTGTCGGCGGCAACTGTGCAAACCGACCACAGCTTTGTGCCACGTGCCGGCCAATCGTTCCAACGTGGGGTCCACTTGCCAGAGCGCCGTTTTCATCAGGGGGACCTTGTGTGGTTGGCTTGTTTTGCTGCCGACACAGAGGTAACCCAGGTGGCTTGCCTTGCATGCATCTTTGTCGGCGGGGCCGCCGACAATTTCTATCTGTGTCGGCGACGCAACGTCGGCGGAGCTGTGTCGGCGGCTGGCCGCCGACAACTAGCTATGTCGGCGGTATTTCTATCTGTGTCGACGGCTCTAGCCGCCGACAGAAGTTTCGATTCCTGTAGTGTGGATGCCATCGGGCCCGTCGCTCTGAGAGAGCAGCGGGCTCTACGGATTCGGGACTAGCCTGCCACCTCCGATGTCGCCACCGAACGCGCCGCCGGAAAGCGTATCACCTCCGACGATGATGGTAGTGGCGCGAGCCTGAAAAGTGCTCGCCGTGAGGCCGCCGTCCTGCTTCCGTCTCCCGTGCCTCCCCCAGCCACCCGCGGGGTGTCTTCTACTAATGCCTCCGCGCTCCCCTCCAGCGGGACCACGTAAACACGTCCTGCTCCAACACCGCCGCAACCCCCCGTAATACCGCCAGGGGCCGCGACACCGCCTTCGACCGCCCTCCCACACCAGCGGCCTCTCCTCCGCCTCGACAAGGGACACCACTGTGGTGTCACGCCTCCTCCCATGGCCCGCACGGGGGGCATCATCTTGCCCCCTTCGGTGATCAGCTTTGGGGGCGTCCTGCCATGTATGCCCTGGAACACTTAGTTAGAAACTTTGCTGATTTTTGACGTACCTTTCCCTCTTTTTCTGAGTGTCTTTCTGGATTCTTGCAGAGGTGCCGTCGGTGCCAGCTAGAGCGTCGGTAGGCCCTTGCCTGTGCCACTGCCGACGGCCACGACCGCCCCTTCCTCCGCGTCGGGGACCTCAGGCATGGAGGAGACGAGGCTGACGGCCACCGCTGCTCCAGTTGACTTTGTGCGCCTACCAGGCGTTCTACAACTTCACGACAGCCGCGGCGCGCCGCGACATCCGCGTGCGGCAGATGGCGGAGGCGGCGACCGCGCAACAACAACAACCGCCGAGTAGGCGCACGGCGAGCACCACCGCTAGCGGCAGACGCTCTACGCCATGCTCGAGACCGCGTACCGGAGACTTGGCGAGAGTTTGGAGCCGCTGGGGGAACAACTGTACAAGCCGCAAGAGCGCACGGCGGTGCAGTACGCCGCCTGGGTGGGGCGCGCCGCGGAGGTGCTCACCGACCTACCGCGCGTACCGGAGGAGCGGACCCTCCACAACAACCGCACCGCCGACCACGGCGTTGTCCGCCGCACGCTAGCGTGCTACGCCAGTCGTGACCCCGCCTTTGACCCCTTTTTGGTCACCGCCGGCATCCAGAAGGACCTTAGCCTAGAGGAGCAATCCCAGGTCGATGCCCCCGCGGACCACATGATTGGGCTGATGGCAGTGGGGCTGGCGGACGCTTCCGACGACGAAGAAGAGGCTAACGCAGGAGCCGTGACTCCGCCCCAGGCTGGGCCGTTTTGTTGTCTTTTGCATTCGTAGCTTCCATTCCCTCTTTTTCTGAGGATCTTTCTGCATTCTTGCAGAGGTGCCACCGGTGCTAGCTCGAGCGTCGGAGGACCATCGCCAGCGCCACCGCCAACGGGCACGGCCGCACCTTCCTCCGCGGAGGGGACCTTAGGCATCTCTGGCCGTAGCGACGCGGCCATCGCGGAAGAGACGAGGCTGATAGCCACCGCTGCTCAAGGCGACGTTGCGTGCCTTCCCATCATCGTCGCCGACCTCGGGTGCGCCAACCAGGCGCTCTAGGACTTCGCGACAGCCGCGGTGCGCCGCGACGTCCGCCTGAGGCAAATGGCAGAGGCGGTGACCGCGCAACAACAAGAGTTGATCCGTGCGCTCGTAGAAAACCTTGTTGGCCGGCCGCCTCCGAGATGCGACCGTCGCCGCCGAGGCCTCTGCCAAGGCGGCCGAGGATGCGCGCGGAGAGCACCGCTTCTAGCTGTAGACGCTCTGTGCCATGCTCAAGACTGTGTTCCGGAGCCTCGGCTAGAGTTTGGAGCCACTGGGGGTATGACTGTACAAGCCACAGGAGCCCACGACGATCCAGTACGCCACTGGGGTGGGGCGTGCCGCTAAGGCACTCACGACCTGTCGCGGGTGCTGGAGAAGCGGTCCCTTCGCGACGGCCGCGTCGCCGCTCACGGCGCTGTCTGCCACACGCTGGCGTGCTACACCAGCCATGACCCCGCCTTCGACCCCTCATTGGTCACTGCTAGCATCCATAGGGACTTCAGCCTACTGGAGCAGGCTCGGGTCGACGCAGCTGCGGACCACATGATTGGGCTAATGGCAGTGGGGCAGGCGGATGCTTCCGGTGACGAAGAGGAGGCCAACGCCGACGGCGATGCGCAGAAGCCGTGACTCCGCCCCAGGCCGGGCCGTTTTACTGTCTTTTGCATTCATAGCTTCCTGTAATGTAGGTAGATTAGCTGTCGCGCCCAGAGTGCGGTAACTCTGCTTTTCCTTTTAAAACAAGTGCTTAAATTTATGCTTCTGCAATCTGTTCGCCAGTTGTATGTTTTCTATCCTCAGTTCCTGTCTAGCCCGCGCAGACGTTAGGACCCGGCTGAGATCCTGTGAAACCGACTGTGAGGAGAATTCTGAGAAACACGGGGCAGCGAACAGATTAACTTAGGCGCTGCTGGAACGAGCGTTGCCTCCTTATTTCTTTTAGATCTTAAGCCCTTGCGGTCCCTTTAGATCCTTCTTAACCTTGTATGGCAGACACTAAGTTCGTGGAATTGTCTTAAGACGCCAACGCCCTCACTGGCATAGGGTGCCCAGAACGAGCGGAAACGTTGTGCTAAGTATGACTTCCCTTCACTTTACTCCGCACGACACAATGCTAAGTGATCGCCTTTACCACCAAGGGGCTAGCCAACCATAAGTACTTGCAACAACTCGCCCGGCGAACACCGAGGTAGACACAAAATGGGCATAGCTTAAACCGAACCACGAAAGACCTAACAGCAACTTGAATTTTAGAAAAGGCACGCACTTCACATAGCGCTAGACCCCTGGGCGAGTGGGAGCAAGGAACTTGCTGCCGGTCGCCCAAGCAAAAGAAATGAGGCTATACTTACAGACCCTCATGGATAGAACTTTCTCAGCTGCTCGACGTTCCACAAGTTGATCAACTCACGGCTGTCCTCCACGCTCGACTTCTCATAGCAGCCCTGGAAGCTAGAGACGAAGACTTCACACAGCTCCCGCCAAGAATCCACTGATTCTCGGGGGGAGGTTCATCAGCCAGGAGCGAACCCCACCGAACAGGATAGTGGGGAAGTAGTTGGTCATCACCTTTTCGGAGCCAGCTACAGCCTGCACTATGGTGGAGCAGATCTGCAAAAACTCTTCAAGGTTAGCGCTACCATCGTACTTCTCGATTACGGTCGGGCGGAACTTCTTTGGCCACTCCACTCGCTTCAACTGCTCCGTGAAGGCTCGGCATCAGGGCCTGCTCGCCCGCCATACGCCGGGCTACCACGTGGCCTATCAATTCTTACTCCAGTGCACACCCTAGTAGGTTGCACGCCGACAACGAGGACTGCAGGTAAACCCTCGCGTTTATTTTTTGGCCCTTGCGATTTAAGGAAATTCCGATAGTGGGTGGTGGGTTCGCTAGCTCTGAAATAAACAAAGTTGAACAAGTAATTCTATCTTCTGCTAGAATGACATTAGTTTAGGACCTTTTAGTGTACATTAGTAACTAAGACTGACTTGCCCTAGGAACCTAATATATCTTGTCTCGTTGTCCTCCCAACTCACTAAATCACTGTTTATCTTTTGAGTCTCCGACGTTTATCATTCTTTATCACCCCTATCTTATATTTATCACTACTATATTTTAGCTGATACTTTAATTATTACGGAACTTATCCGTATTCACGATAGTCTTATCCTTGTTTTGTCATGGAAATCGATACTCTATAACACTCCCGGGTGAAATCTACATCGATATCCGTACACTTTTGGATTAGTCTCTGGTAGGCTAAGGACCGCTAACAAGATGTCAGAGGGGATCATCGTTCAGTTTGCTCCAGAAACTTCACGGATAAAACCAAACCTTCATCTTTGCAATCATGTCTGGAACCAAACTGTGATGATATATTAGGCTTGTAGCGCCACATTTTTCTTTGAGGGTACTCCACAATTTCACGTGTGGAAATAGAGAGCGTGTATAAGAGTGCGTTATGATTTGCTGGGATAGTACCTATGTCGAGTGCCCATGTGTTGTAATAGAACCCTCAAAAAGAACAATGATAGATGATTCCAGACCATTTTGTACATATTTGAGAGGTGTTGTCGGATGTTATTATACTGATTTTTCTTTATTTTCTTCCGCTATTTCCAGAGGTATAATGATTTCCTTGTAATATATTAATATAGCTAGCTCTCGGACTTTTTGTGTATGTTTTCACTACCATGAATCAAGGGATGGCCCCCCAGCTACTCGCGAGGACCAACAGTTAGCCCTTGCCACAAATGGCCCCAATAATTGCCCGGTCGCTCAACCTGTAGGCACGTGGGGGTTATTCGCGAGGGCTCACTATGCGGCCCTCGTGAGTAAGACTGGCTGAGCAACTACTCGTGAGGGCGCACAGTAAGCTCTCGCAAGTGCTATAAAAATTAGGGCCTTTTTGGTTCACTACCTAAGGTTGCCACGCCTAACACCGTGCCACACATTATTTTAAAGCGTGTGTTTAGTTCAACAGCTAACTTTAGTCTCACTAGCTAGACCTCCCGAAGGTTTTGATAAAATAGATCGAATGGAGGAAATGATTGATGATATTGGACACGATTATGATGGTCATGACCAGGACTCACAGCTAGGCATGGCTGATTTCTTTAGGCTTCTAGAGTCAACCAAAAAGCCTTTGCACAATGCAACGTCAATAACTGTCCTATCTCAGGTGACACATATGATGGCTATGAAGTCCAAGTTCAACATGTCCATCGCATGTTTTGATGAGATGTTTGCTATTTGGTGTGATGCTCTCCAGAAAGGCCATAAAATTTCCATGACCTGGTATTAGTGTACAAGGCTCCTGTAGGGTTTAGGAATGCCATACAAGTAGATTATTGTGAGAACATTTGCATGTTGTATTACAAAGATGACGAGGGAAAAGCCTTGTGCAATCATTATGTAAAGTCGCAGTACTTCAAGACTATGGACTCTTATGGAAACAAGTTTCTGATTAGTGTAGCAAAGAAAGTGTTGCGTTACTTCCCATTGAAATATCGCCTCCAACGATGTTTCGTGACAGATTGACGGAGGACACATCCAATAACATGAGGTGGCACAAGTTGTACAAACGAAACCCTGATGTCATGATGCACCCATCTGATGGAGAAACCTGGAAGCATTTTGATAGGAAGCACCCTGATTTTGCAGCCGATCCACGAAACGTGCGTCTTGCAATTTCCACAAATGGGTTCACTCCTTTCAATATGACTGTTCGATCATACTCCTGTTGGCCAATCTTCAATATCCCTTTGAATTTAAGACCGTCTCAACTCATGAAGGACGAATTTATGTTCCTTTCAGTCATAGTGCCTAGTCCAAAAAAACCTGGGAGGAATTTGGATCTTTTTTAAGGCTATTGGTAGATGAGTTGAAGGATTGTGGGAAACAAGAGCTATGACTTACTACAAAGTCACAAACACCAACTTTCTTATGAGAGCTGCATATCCATGGTCAATACATCACTTTCCTGTATACAGCATGTTCTCTGGCTGGAGCATACACGACAAACTCACTTGTCCGATATGCTTGGGTGATGCCGTGGAATTCACGCTCACACATAGTGGCAAGACAAGCTTCCTTGACTATCACCGAGATTTCTTGAAGCCAGATCATCGATTCAGAAAACAAAAGGATAAATTTTGAATAAATACCATCACAAAAAGTCGAAAGCATGAACCTCTCACATTAGGTCAAGTCAAAGCCTAGCATTCAACCCTAAAGATAAATAAAAAAACAAAACTGAATATGAGGGCTACATAACCGTTCACCATTGGACAAGTGCAGTCTGTACTCCCTTCCATATGTAGAGGATTTTCTATTACCTCATAATCTCGACATAATGCACCAAGAGTTGAATGTAGCACAAGCCATATGGGGCACGAATTTGGACATAGCCAGTAAAAGCAAAGATAATATCAAAGATCGTCTGGACTATGAGATGCTATGTGACCGACCAACATTTAACATGATAAAAGGGCAAAGGGTGAAGTCAAAGGCTTCGTACTACTTAACTAAGGCACAAAGGAAAGATATTCTAGAATAGTTTAGAGACACGGTTAGATTCCCTGATGGGTACACGTCAATCTTTATCTGTGATGTCGATGTTAACACCGACACCATACATGGCATGATAAGTCATTACTTCCACATCTTCATGTGAGATCTATCGCATGTCATGTTTCAGGGCTATGTACCAGACGATGAATGGAAAACTCTTGCTGAATTGAGTTTCTTTTACAGAAAGTTGTGCGCTAAACAGCTATCCAAGGCAGATATGAAGAAGCTAGAGGAAGATGTAGGGGGTTCTCGTTTGCAAGCTAGAGAAAATATATGTCCCCGGTTCCTGGAATCCCATGGAGCATCTTCATATCCATGTACCTACTCAAGCACTTCTCGGTGGGCCAGTCCACGGGAGGTGGATGTACCCTGTGGAACGGCGACTGAAAATTGTTCGGGCAAATGTGAAAAATAAGGCCCATATTGAAGGTTCAATTGTTGAGAGATGTCAAATCCAGGAGATCACAAACTTCTTGAACAAATATATAGAGAGAGAACACAATGTGAACAACATTGTGCCGCTGTACAACACACATGGCCGACAGGTTGAATTGGATATAAAACTATTCGAGGTTCAAGGCACTCCGGTCGGGAAGAGTAGAATACAAGAGATTTCTCAGCGAGACAAGGTTGTTGCACTATTATACATTTTTGAGAGCATTGAGGAAGTCCGTGGCATTGAATCATAAGTTAGACTCGCATTACCTCTATTACATCTCCTTTTAGCTTGTCAAACTTATTTTTACCTAGACTCGCATTCTCACTATTATATCTCATTTTGGAGGAAAAAAGAAACCTAAGCCCGAAGAGTTGAAGGCTTTAAAGGAAAGAGGTGATGGCAATGGCGGACCTAACTTCCTGCCTTGGTTGTGGAGATATGTGTCTTAATTATAGAATAAAGTGTAATGAGTGTCGTGGTTCTAACTTCTTTTCTTTCTAAACACAGTGCAAATAAAATCCTAGCGCACACAATGATATACGTACCATGTCGCGTGGATGTTCAACACATGTCATGGTGCATGGGACATATGATATCAATGGGTTCCGCTTTCGTTTCGTGGAGCACGAGCAATCAAAGCCTAATATGTGAACAGTAAATAGCTATGTTGCTTGCGACGGCCAAGCAGAAGGGCAAGATAAGTTCATTTAGTACGTTATAATTCAACAGATAATCTAACTAACATTTGAAGGCAGCAATGAGCTCTCAATAGTTGTTTTCCGTTGCGAATGGTTCGATCATGTTAAAGATTTACGAAGATGAGCCGAGCTTGGCTTAACCAAAGTGAAACATAATTCACGGCTGTAAGGATACAATCCTTTCATATTAGCTAACCAAGCTGAGCAAGTGTACTACTTACCATATCCATGCAAGCATCCAATAAAGGGTAGTCTCAAAAAAGATGAGGCCGATGTAAAGAATTGGCGGGTTGTATACAATGTTAGACCTCATGGGAGATTGCCAAATGGTCCAATACAAGATCAACTTTTAGAAAACACATTTGTGATCGATACTGGGATGGGCCTAGACAACCTAGTTGCCAGCACCAACGAAGACGTTGCTACCGTCGATGAAGAAAGCTAAGAAGTACCTGAGGATCCTGTCGAAGGCGATGAACATGCGAACAACAATCTTATCGAGGACATGAACTACTGTTAGATGTATGCTTTCATATATGTTTATGTTACTATCATTTTCTTTCATATATGTTTATGTTTTTGTTTATGCCTATAAATAGTAACTTTCATACATGTTTATATTTGATGCAGGATGGTGCCCATAAAGTTTGTCAGCCACAGGGAGTATCACAAGTGGAGGACCTCGAGATGGATGAGACTAGTCAAGACGAGGCAGGTCTGGGCTCCAGTGGTCATGAGGCAGGTCAGGACTCTAGTGGTCACGAGCATGGAGGCTTTGAGGAGAGCAAGGGGTTTATCCAGCCAACCTCCACTCAGCGCCGAAGAAAGAAAAGAGGACCCAATAGGATGCCTAGGGCTCCAACAGATGGAAATATGCAGATCCCTATTGACATCTTAGGGGATGTATAATTTCAAATCCTGAAAAAGTTAACTCCATATATTAGTTTCCTTGTGAATGCCTAACTCTTTTCCTTTTTGTACAGGAACATGGCTACGGTCGACACGAGCCTCACGAAGCAGCCTTCTTCCATACTTTTAGGACTAATCAAGATGCACTACCTAGGGAATGGTGGAAGAGGACGGCCGCACCCATCCAACAATCACATGGGAAGACTATAAGCTTATACAAGAAGAAGGTGAGGACTCGGTTGTTGCGGAGTGCGTCGACGAATTCTGGGTAAGCCTCTCAACCAAGTACTCTCATCTTTCCTCACACTAATAGTATGTTTTGTTTCGCCCCTTTTTAGAAAAATTATTGACCTCATGAAGGCCTCACCCTTTCAGACTTCAATGAAGTGATTCACAACAAAGCTAAGAATCTTTTCTGTGACCACCTGTGGCGTTAGCGTGTCGAGGCGACCAAATTTATGGTACAAGTAAGTTCAAACACAAATATCCTCTACAATGCTAATAATGTTGATTGACACACACATCAACATGTGTGTAGGAGAGAGCATAACGAGGAGCTTACTGATACCGAGGCTTCAGACAAGTACTTGACCCCTCAGCAGTACACCTCGGTGCTTACTGACTAGGTCGAAACTGCTTCGAAGCCTTTGAGGGACTTGGACATTATTGGAACAGTCCAGAGTTCAGGAGCAAGTCACAACAATCCAAGCTGAACCGGACGGCACAAGGAGTCGTCAAGTACATTGGAAATTGGTCCTTGCCATTCTTCAGAAAAGAAAGAGGTAATAACTTCTCTCTTCATTTCATTCATCAACTCTTTTCTCAATCTCCCACATTATGATGCAGTCCGAGAAGGATGGGGAGACATAGGTGTCTTGGGAGCATACAAGAGGGCAATGACACCAAAGGCACAACGACAAGCTCCCGAGCCAGCCATGGCACCACACACACAAAAGAAGATTGGAAATGCAACTTACATCATTGTTATCTTGTTTATCACTACCTACCATTTTAATCTCACTCGGCTTAAATGCAGGAATAGTACGTGGAAACGTACAAGGAGACGCATGGCTCTGACAGCGACCCGTACATGGACAAGGAGCTAGACCCTGAGGTAATCTACACCTACATGGGGCTTCAGTCGCACGGTCGCTATGGGATGGACTCGGACCATATCAGGTGATCGACTTCACTCTTTATTTGTTCCATGCCTTGGACCGACAAGTTACCTGACTTCTCCATACTAATCATACTTTTCTATTTGCAGGTCTGGTGGATTCATGCGTGATGCAAGGTCCCGCCGTGCCACTAGGGAAAGGTTTGCTGAGAGAGAGCTACAGAGGGAGAGGGAGAGGGCGGAACTAAGGGAAAAGGAGATACAGGAGCGACACAGGAAAGAGCTCCAAGACTTGAGGATACAGATGAAAATGACCCAAAAAACAGCTCAGGAGTGGTGGGAAAGAGAATAGATGCAAAGGTGGATAGAGTTGACAAGCCACCATTTAGAAGGCAACTTCCAACAGGTATTCCCTAAACATAATTCATACCCTCATTTATTTGCATTAACACTAAATTGCTCACGAATGTGCAGCGTGGGTCGAGCAGGCATGTTGGTGAAGGTGGCATTGGTTACGCGCCTTACAGGGGAGCACAGCCCTTTGTTCAGCCTCAAGATGCGGTAAGTGTCGTCAATTCACCATAAACTTACCTAAAGCGTAATTTGAATCAAACTCATATTCTAAGTGCATGTAGGACTCCACTCCTTCATGTCAGGCTCGGTGAGTCGATCAAGAGACTCCATACGAGTGGGCGGAAGCGGGGACTGACGGATTTCTAAACCTACTAACTACCACCCCTTCGCTCTTCTCTACACCGAATAGTGCTCCTTCGGCCTTCCCTCCAATGGACGGTACACCTTCGATCTTCCTTGACCTAGATAGAGCCCCGTGACGGATGGATATGAATGTATATGTGGATGTGGATGGGTATGTGACTGTGAACTAATTTTTGGGATATGGATGTGCTATATGAACGATGTGGATGTGGTATGTGCCGTGTGAGATATTGGATGTGCTATGTGAATGTGCGATGTGGAACTGTAATGAATGTGTATATATATGTGTGTGTGTGTTTGTGTTTTCTGTTTTGTCAAAATGTTGAAATTGGAATTTTAAAATGATTTTTTTTCCTGAAATGACTACATTCCGAGGGCCGCAATGGCCCTCGCAATAGCTGCACCCAAGGCCAATAATTCACGAGGGCTACGTGATAAACACGAGGGCCAATCAGCCCTCGCGAGTAAGGGGCAGCCGTTCCCGTCCCATAGCTGTGCCATACAGACTCGACAGACTGATGCGAGGGCTCTTCGTCCCTCGTGATAAAGCCGCCACAGCAGGTACACATGAGGGCTGGATGGAAGCCCTCGTGTTTAGCTATTCGCGAGGGCCCGACCCTCGTGTTACTTTGTTATTTGCGGGGGAGCAAAGCGAGCACCTTTTTGCGAGGGTTGGCCGTCGTGAATAGTTAATCGCGAGAGTTGCTGCCTTTATAGCGAGGGTTTTCAGCCCTCGTGATTATGGGAGATTCCTGTAGTGACCACCCACTATCACTTTTGGATACTGAATGGTTTTGGTCATTCCCATTTGGCTGAATAGAGCCGACTCAGACATGGTGGATTTCATGGGATAGATGGGCACTGTCACAACCTGCTACCTACCACACAAACCATAGGGTTGGGCATCGATAAGGTTAGTCCTAACTCTGAGCACCACGCTCACAGGTAACACTAATATTTCCCCTAGGTTCTTGGAGAAGCAACCTCCCTTAGTAAATTCCATCTCACGTAAGCTATCAGACAAGATACCCCACAACCACAGATGAGCCAAAATATTCTACTTCTAGCCTAGAGCACTTTCGCAACAATGACATAATAATTAAAGTAACTACAAAAATATAAATGCTGAACTCAAAGTAAATAAAGAAAGATTACATTGAAATTATAAATGTCGTACAAAAAAATAAAGATACAAGAGTCGTACTAGTACTTCCAAAGACATCTCCGGAACTCCGAGACAAGCTTACCTGACTCTTAACTTCCAACTTCAGTAACCTAACTCTAAAATGGAAAGTGAGAGAAAAATGAGCTCCTTCTTGGTGTTGTGTGTTGATTTGACCGAAGCACCCCTATTTATGGTGCTTAGGAGACATAGGTGTACTTATAGGCCAAGAGGGAAGTCGGCTGACCTATGGGGACTGACCAGCCTTGTTGGATCCACCGACTCTGCATCTTGTGGCTCAGGTTAGCTCCTGTAGCCGGTTTGCATGTAGGGGGAGGTCTACCGGCCTACATGTGGTCGGCCGGCCTAAGGATTTGTCCCCCAGCGCTCTGATGCACTGTCTTAATTCCTTGGATGACCAGGATGTTCTCCCTACGTCAGTTGCCTTTTGGATGATCGTACTTATGGGTCAAGATACTTCCATCTCGCCCTTAATTGGAACCGATGCTTATTCAATGCTTCATATAGCTCCACATGTCCTTGTTTGCATGCCGGTTAAAGGAGGTGGCTTAGCCCTGATAAGGTGGGCAGCTGGCCTAGGGGGACGATCAGTCCCATATTTTCTATATTTTTGCTCTAATAATCCCCTGCACTCAAATATTCATCAAAACTCGTGGAACTTTATTAGTTAGGGTATGATGATGCATAGAATATTGTATAATCCCAATTTTTACTAAATAGTTGGCGGGAGAATTATGGTTTAGCGACCGCCAACACACCCCAAAGCTTAGTCTTTTGCTCGTCCTCGAGCAAAGCTAAACATAGGCTCGGTGGATCAGGAGTTGCGTCCATGTCTTTATCATGCACATACTTCTCCCTTATCTCATGTAAACTGGTACAAGTGTTACCTGCCCTTTTTCTCATACTTGTGGTGCTTCTTATAATTTACGTTATCTTTGGCAGTTGGGAGACTGAACAATCTTGACAGAATATCATCAGCTTATCCTCTGTTCAGGTTCTATTTTCAAGAGTATTTTGAAAACATTTATAGGAAAATCTAAAGTTCGTCTGATGGTACTCTCTAATCGCTCAAGTGGTTTCCATAAATCCTCACCATGCTTTGGAAGCCATCAACTCCATACATCTACAAGTTTGTGTAGAGCTATAGGTAGGGTAAAGAGGCTTATCTATGTTGCATGTGTTGCTAATTCAAAGCTTGGTTCTAGCGAAGATCACGTCTCTTTTAATTATGATAATTTGGAAGTATAATGTTCAGGGGTGAGAGAGAGAGAATGAACTCACTTGAAGGAATAGAAACGAACACAAGGGGAATGATGTATGGCACTAATTTGTCCACCACACCAGATCTTTTGTCTAGGAAAGTGGTCTTATTTGAAACTCCTTATTTGAATAAGTCCCTTCTTCTAAATGTTTTTGGGTTATTAGGATCATGGATCTCTCTCTCTAAGAGAGCTCCATGTCTAAATATTTTTAGATAGAAATTTGGAGGGACTTAACTGAGTCATTATTTGAGTAGACCACGTAATTGGATAGGTTTAAAGATAAGCGAAGAAATAACTGTAGGGTTTTCTTTTTGGGAGGAATATCTAGCGATGGTGGATGGTAGAATTTAATGTGGAATTCAGCTTAGTCAGATATGAAACGCTAGCATTCAAGGGGTACACGAAGGAAAATGATCAGAATAGGACACATAAGGGCTCAAGGTTTGACAGAACTCAACACAACACTAGGTGGCACTTATAGAGGCTTTGTCATGTATGATATTATACTCGGGTAGGAATTTCAAACCATTGAGAAACTTATCATAATTTTGATTTTCAAAAATAAATCATTTGAGATTTCACCTTACTAGGGGTATAAGCAGGCTCAACTCTTGTCGCAATTATTTCATATCCAGCAACTAATTAGACTTGGTTCAAAATATTTTGCTCACAGTAAGTAAAAGATTCTAGTAGGATCACAACTTATGCCAATAAACATAAATTTTCAGGATAGGCATTTGCTAAAATAATAACAACGCAATTATTCATCATTTCCATGGGTATATACCAAGCGTCTATCCATCTAGTTGGGAGTTAGTTATTTGAAAGCAATTTTTTTATATTTTTATAAAAATTTGCATAAACACAAAAATAACCAAATTACGATTTGCTTTCAAATAATTAGCTCCCAACTAGATGCATAGACTCTTGTATATACCTATGGAGATGATAAAAATTTAGTGCAAAAAAGAAGAAGAAAGGACTTATTCAAATAAGGAGTTTCAAATAAAGTCCATTCAAATAAGGAGTGCAAAATTTAGTGCAAAAAAAGAAGAAGAAAGGACTCTTAAAAAAAAAGAAAGAGAGAGCGTTATGACACAAAAAAAAAACATTTAGAAGAAAGGACTTATTCAAATAAGGAGTTTCAAATAAAGACCATTTTCCTGGACATAAGATCCGGTGCGATGGACTAATTAGTGCAACACATCATTGCCCTTTTGTTCATTTCTATTCCTTCGCGTGAGTCCATTCTCTCTTCCCCCGGACATTATACTACCAAATGATCAGGACAAAAAGAGGCATGATCTTCGTTAGGACCAAGCTTTGACTAAGAAACACATGCAACATAGGTGAGCCTCTTTGTCCTACCTAAATCTCCATATAAATTTGTAGATGTAGGGAGTTGATAGATTCAAAAGCCTGGTGAAAATTTATGAACACCACTTGAGCGATCAGAGAGTACCATCTGACGAATTTTGAGTTTTCCTACAAATGTTTTTAAAATACTAAGTGAATAGAACTTGAATAGAGGTTAAGCTGATGATACTCTATCAAGAGTATTCTGTTTCCCAACCGTTAAAAATAAGGTAAAATTATGAAAAGCATCACAAGTATGAGAAAAAGGGCAGGTAACTCTCATAGCAGTTAGCATGAGATAAGTGCGAGAAGTATCTGCAGGATACAAACATTGATGCAACTCCTGACCCACCAAGCCTATGTTTAGCTTTGCTGGAGGACGAGCAAAACGCTAAGCTTGGGGGGTGTGTTGGCGGTCGCTAAACCCTAATTCTCCCTCCAAGTATTCGGTAAAATGGGGATTACGCTAGATCGTTTGCACCATTTTACCTTAACTAATTAAGTTCCATGAGTTTTGATGAATATTTGAGTCCTGATATTTATGGGAGTAGAAAATCAAGAAAATGTGGGACCGGCCAATCCCCCTAGGTCGGCCAACCCCACCTTGTCAGGGTTGAGCCACCTCCTTTCACCTACATGCAAACAAGTACATATGGAGTTATTTGAAGCATTGGATTAACGTCGTTGCAATCAAGGACAAGATGAAAGACCCACAAGTATGATCATCTGACATGCAACCGATGTAGGGTAAGCATCCTGGCCATCCAAGGAGCCAAGACGGTGCATTAGAGGGCTGGGCGCAAACCCCTAGGACAGGACGACCGACCCCATGCAGGTCGGCCAACACCCCCTCTTGCATGCTACTGCCTTGGGATAATGTGCAACCGATTCGGGTAACTCTCATACCAGTTAGCATGAGATAAGTGAGAGAAGTATCTGCAGGATACAAACATTGATGCAACTCCTGACCCACCAAGCCTATGTTATCTTTGCTGGAGGACGAGCAAAAGGCTAAGCTTGGGGGTGTGTTGGCGGTCGCTAAACCCTAATTCTCCCTCCAAGTATTCGGTAAAATGGGGATTACGCTATATCGTTTGCACCATTTTACCTTAACTAATTAAGTTCCATGAGTTTTGATGAATATTTGAGTCCAGATATTTATTGGAGTAGAAAATCAAGAAAATGTGGGACCGGCCAATCCCCCTAGGTCGGCCAACCCCACCTTGTCAGGGTTGAGCCACCTCCTTTCACCTACATGCAAACAAGTACATATGGAGTTATTTGAAGCATTGGATTAACGTCGTTGCAATCAAGGACAAGATGAAAGACCCACAAGTATGATCATCTGACATGCAACCGATGTAGGGTAAGCATCCTGGCCATCCAAGGAGCCAAGACGGTGCATTAGAGGGCTGGGCGCCAACCCCTAGGACAGGACGACCGACCCATGCAGGTCGGCCAACACCCCTTCTTGCATGCTACTGCCTTGGGATAATATGCAACCGATTCCAGGAGCTGATCTGAGCCACAAGATGCAAAGTTGGTGGATCCAACGAGGTTGGCTGCCCCCTAGGCTAGACGACCTACCCAACAGCAACCGACCACCCTCTAGGCCTATAAGTACTCCTCCCAAGCACTACAAATAGGGGGGGTGCTTCGGCTGGATTAACACACAACACCAAGAAGGAGTTGACTTTCCATTTTATAGTAACGTTAGCGTAGCTGGGAGTTGGAGTCGAGTTGAGCTTTTCTCGGGCTTTCAAAGAAGTATTTGAAAGTACCGGTATAACTCTTATATCTTTCCTTCTTTGTATTACTTATACAATTTCAATATAATATTTCTTTATTTACTTTGAGTTCAGCATTTATATTTCCGCATTTACTTCAGTTATTATAGCATTGTTGCGGAAGTGCTCTAGGATAGAAGTAGAATATTCTATTTTTATGTGAGACATACATTACTAAGAGAGGTTGTTTTTCGAAGGACCCATGGGAAATATTAGTGTAAGATATGAATGTGGTGCTCAGAGTTAGGACTAACTTGATTGAGGCTCAACCCCACGGTTTGTGTAATAGGTAGCAAGTGGTGACGTGCCTATCAATCCTCGAAGTCCACCACGTTCAGGTTGGCTCCGTAGAGCCGAATAGGAATGGCTATAACCATTCGGGATTCACAAATGACAGCGAGTGGTGGGTTCGCCAGCTCTGAAGTAAACAAAGTTGAACAAGTAACTCTATCTTCTGCTAGAGTGATATTAGTTTAGAACCTTTTGCCGAACCTTGGTAATAAATACTGATTTATCCTATAAACCAAATCTCTTCTCGTTGTCCTCCCAGTTCACTAAACCATCTTTTGAGTCTCTGATGTTTCTCATTATTTAACACTCCCATCTTTTATTTATCCCTCGCTATATTTTAGCCGGTACTTTAATTAGTACGGTTATTATCCTTTATTCACGATAGTTTTAACATTGCATCCTCGTGTAAATTGATACTCTGAAATATTTTTGGATAAAATCTACATCAGTATCCGTGCATTTGCGGGTTAATACTCCGTATTTGTTAGGCTAGAGCCTACCAAGGCTGCTCATCGAGGACGAGCGCTGCAGGCGTCGCCTAGCGCAGTATGAGGATGACTTCCAGGCCGCCACCGCCGAGCTGCGCAACGCTCGGGGCGAAGCTACGCCGGATCACCAGAGGAATAGCTTCCGATCGAGCCACGATCCCGTGGGGTTGACCTTCAACGACCGACAGCTGAGGAGACTCAGAGGCCACCCTTCTCACACATGAGGAGGAGAAGGGTCAAGCCAGAGGCCATGGCGATGTAGGCTCAATGCGACGCGGAGCCGGGAGGGGAAGGGACTACCCAAGACTGAAAAGCGGCCCGTGCCGCGTCCCTGGCACTTCAGCCGGAGAGAGCTCTCGTTCCACCGCTTTGGAAGCATGGGCTGGGGTGGGGACGTGGCATCCCTCGAAGTGCGCCTCCAGGAAATCGAAGGGGCTCTTCGACTTGCGGGCTTCACAAGAGCAACAGGTCCGCCTTCGGGTGTAGCTTAAGGTTGAGCTAAGGAAGCTTTGCGCCGGCCCTTGAACTCCTTCTGTCCCCTCGCTTTTGTATTTAGGCTTTGTCTTTGTTTCCCTATAAAGAGTTTGCGAATAGAACAGTTGTTTGATAAAGGGAACGTCTCCCTCTCAAAAAGAGGGAAAGACAGGGTTAGGAACATAATTTTTTTTTTATCAAAGGACAATTTTCTCAGAAAA
>SPJY01027655.1:0-10844 GCA_005191435.1 Raddia distichophylla | reverse complement strand
TTGAGCGGAGAACACGCCGCCAAGTAGGGGGTGAAATCATTTTTTTTCAGAGATTCAATAATCCCCAAATTTATCCTTTAATCCAAAGTGCACATGCGCATTTATTTCACAATCATTTTTCAATCAAACAGAAAAGGCTAGAATATGTGTCAAGGAGATGCCTTGAAACGTAGTGTCGGAAAGTACGCCGAGATCGCAATCTAGTCCAGGGACACTGGCATCTATAAATGCGAATATGTCGCTTTAATACATCCTGTGAAAAATAATTTTTTTCAAAATGTGAAAATAGATTATTTGGAAAGGTGGGACTTTTATATACTTAATGAAATTTATTTGGTATTTTTACGAATTAATATGAATTAGTTACAATTTTTAGAGTATTTTCAGAAATTTAAAATCTAAATAAAATGGGAAAAGCTCCCAAGTGGCTGAGCGCGCTGCCGCTACTGCCGAGCGCTGACTGGCGGGTTTGGCCCGTCAGTGGCTTGAGGCAGGGCGCGTGGCGGCGCAATCCAACAGACGGCGACTTCTCTGGCGAAGGCAAATGGTCCGGGAGCATGCTTCGGTTATGTGCGTTCACTAGGGAGGGGTGTATTACGATGCGGAATCGAGCTCGCGGCGATGGAGGCGGCTCGGCCGGAGATGGCAACGGCGATGGGGCGTTCCAATGGTGGCGAGGTCCAATTGGGTTAGGCGAAATGAAGAAGGAAGTGAGGTGGAGCTATTGGTGGGGTCAGGAGGTTGAGGGATCGAAGGGCACGGCGGCACAGCGTGGCGGTGCTTGTCGTCCTCAGCTCCGGCAGGGTGGTGAGAGAGATGCGGCGGCTCGATATTTATAGGTGAGCGGCGAGGCGAAATGTAATGCAGGTGGTTGGCACAGGGTGGGGAGGCAACACTGCGGGGTCATGGTGGCACAGTGCAGCGGCGACCATGGCGGTCATAGCGGCGGTGTGGCGTGATTCGGGAATAGGCAGAGAGGACGGGCGCATGCGGCACAGCTGCGACTGCGAGAGAGGGGCAGAGTTAATTGCGCGGCCACGGCAACATGGCTTGGTCAAAGACGACGACCTTGTCCACGGCAGGGAGCGTACGGACGGCGATGTGGTCCATAATGGCGGCGGCGTGCGACGACGAGGACGGCAATGGCGGCAACTTCTCCTCGGTACGGGGTCCACGGCGGCGTCGCTTCGGCCGGTGGGCAGAGAGATAGAGGAGAGCGAGCGAGCGAGAGAGATCGAGGAGGAGGACGAAGAGAGGAGGAAGAATGATCTGACATGCGGGCCCTATCGATCAGAGAGAAAAGGAGATGGGAGGCTGACCGGTGGGTCCTGGTTGTCAGGGCAAGGGGAGGCTGATGCGCCATGGGCTGGGCTAAGCACGAGGGAGCGAGGGAGGTGGGATGAAGGAGAGGGTTTTGGCCCAAAGCAATTTTAAAATAAATCTGTTGCTTTGTTTTACCTTCCCTTTCTCTCTTTTAATTCAAAATTTATATTTCTTTTGGGAAATAAAATCCTCCAATATTCTAAGAAGTTTAAATTGTATTTTGGTGCATTAAAATATATGCAAGTCCAATGGTTTTCATCAAAATATTTCTTTTTAAAGAGTAAGTTTTTTGGATAGTTTAATTTGAGGCTTATTCAATTGATGCAACAAAAAAAATCTTATAAGAATGCATTTCAAAAATAACTAAACATAATCTTAATTTAATTAAATGTACTTAAAATTGAGGATGTTACACCTCGCCTAGCGCACGCCCACCGCACGCCGCCACATGGCCACCTCTCGCTTCGGTGTTCCATCGCCGCCACATCTCCACCTCGCCCTCTCCTACGTTGACGACGACCCTCTTCTCCAGCATCAGGAAGAGAGACCTGAGAGATGAGAGAGGGGAAGAGAGAGAGAGTACGTAGGGTAATGCCAACACAAATGTCAACATGGCAGCTGGTTGGAAGTCCATGTAAAAAAACCATCCATGTAGACGCCCGGTCATCAAACAAACCGTAAAAAATCATCTTTTGACAGATCAAAGGATCATTTATATCCAGTTTTAACAATCTAAGAACCACTTTAACCTGGTTTTGAAATTAAGGCCCTGTTCTTTTGAGCTCACCTGAACGGCTGAACAGCTGAATATCTGAAATGACTGAATTTCGAGAGCTTTTCAAGATATTCTCGAGATTCGGATCCATTTTGTTTGACTTGCTTTTTAAAGCGTTATGACTCACCTTCAAAACAACGAACAAACGGACCCAAAAAAAACTCAAATCATATGTCTTTTCAAAACGTAGATAAGTCGTTAAGCTGTTAAGCTGAAAAGAACAGGACCTAAGAGACCAATCAGGACGGGCCCATATTTGAAAGGTCCGGTTACTTTTCCTAGAGTTAAAGTTGACGTTATCTGGTGGGCAATGAACCTTAATGTGCTGGGCCGTTTGAGAGGAAGGATGGACAGGGTAGAGTTGGGTTGCTTTTAATTTACTTAAATTACTTCGGACACAACGAGTCAAAAATGATGTACAGATCCGGAATTGAAACAAAATACCATGGATTTTTTAATGAATCAGAGCGAGACCTCTCAGGCCGTGTATGATATTTTTGCCATCTCGAGGTCATGTGTCATGTGACCAAAAATCCAGGCTTTGGTTTCAAATCTCATTTCTCTTTCTCATCTACAATTTGTGAAGAGTATTGTAGTCATATGTGTATTATATAGGTAGTTAGGTCATTGCCCATCTCTTGGGTTCACCTTTTGTACTCTTTATATTGCCCTTTGGGTTTAATACAAATCCACTATTACATACTCTCTCTCTCTATATATAATCTTTACATGGTATCAGAGCTGAGATCCCTCCAACTCTCGGTGGTAGGGCCTCTTTTTTGCTTCGGCTTCTCTCGGAGTCTATTTCTCCTCGAGTCAACTCAGGCAACCCAAGCAACAGCAACTGCAAGCTCTCTTAGAGCAAAGCTAGCAGCAGCTTTAAAAGCTGCTACAAATTCCCATGCTGCAAATTTACAGTTTTGCTGCAAACGTCCTTTCAGACTTTACACTACACTCTAAAAGATTCCCTCACCTACCGGACACTCTATACGTGCTGCAAATTTAAAACGCCATTTAAAGCTTTTTCTAGCCATGCTCTTAGCAGCAACAAAGCAAAGCGCATATCTTGCTCTTTGCTTGCTTCTTCTTCCTCAAGCTGCAGCACAGCAGCAGCCATGACCTCTTCTTCAAGCACCGCTGCTACTACAACCTCCAGCGTCTCCCTAGCCTCTAGAAAGCAGCAGCATGCATGGTGCTAGCTCTAGGACCGAATTGGCCTGTCTATGCCAGATCCAGTCGCCCCAAGCTCCGCCATTACCGAGGGCTTCCTCATCCACCATGGTGCCTCTCCACCTCGCTGCCGTTTTGGTCCCATGGTCGGATCTACAGCAGCTCCATCGCCAGCTCTTCCTTTGTCTTAGGGAGTCCAAGCTGCGGTTGGATCTGGCCGCCATGGTGGCACTCCCAGCAAAATCCATCCACATCCATGCCAGATATGGTGCTCCCAAACCCGAGCTCGGCTGGATCCACCTCCAAGAACTTCGCGACTGCCTCTGCTCCAGTGCTTCATGGTGTTTTAACCTCATTCTACCTTCGGCCTCTCCCATGTCATGGCTGGCCGCCTCCGCCTTGTCGCCTCCCCACTGCCCGAGCTCCATCTAGTGCACAGGCTAGACCTCCACGAGTTCCTACCTCCAGCAACTTCCTCGACCTGCATTCTTGGGGCTCTTTGATTCGCTTGCAGCCCTACATGACGCCTCCTCCAGTGCCTCTGCTCCCTGCTCGAGCATCGCGTCGTCGCCTCTGGATGAGCCACCTTTGGCCACTTCCTCTTTGCTCTGCTCTGTTCTTCATTACAGGCTTCTCTTCTTTGTGGTTGGTATCAATTGGCAGAGCAGCAACATCCTTGTAGTCTCCACAAACTACTGCCCTTTGGCCATACTGTTTCTACTCGTCTTGGTGGTTTCAAGCTCTGCTCCTATTAACACCACACATTGTCCATCTTCTGTCTTGTCGTCGTAGGCTCGCAGCACCACTCTGCTTCTCTGTGGAGCGATGTTGCGAAGGGGGGGATCAGGACATATGCTTCTGCCTTATACATGCTGAGCTTGCTACTGGAGACATCTACCTTTGTCATCGCATCTTGTTGTCCATGCTACTTGCATCCTTGAGTCTTTTCAATTCTAGCCTCCGTTGTGTCCATCAAAGTCCACTAGTCCTTTGTCTTAGTTCAAGGTTGTTGTGCTAGTCCCCTATTCCACGTCAAATCAACTGATTCGTTGCTATCTCCTTTCTTTTCCCATTGCCGTTGCTATCGTGCCTCAATCTTCTTGGACGTCATGATCTCACGTCCTCGGCATGATGATGCCTTCCAAGGTTGTGATTGGCACTGCCATGCTTTTAGCTTCTTCCTCAACTTGATTTTGCCACTATTTTGCCACCTTTATGTCCACTCATGCTTGGTCCTCTCAGTTGTCCTTTCCTGACATGGCTAGCACCGTCGAAGTTCATTACAGATCGTGGAAGTCTTTATCTTCATAGAAACTTGGCTTCGGCTTCCCATTTGTTGCTCTTTGGTCCTCCTTGGCCATCGCGTCCCTTCCTCCATCATGACGCATCACGCTCTTTTTCGTGATGATGTCTTCAAGGCTGCGATCTACGCTACTTTCTCTGTCAGTTACACCAGATGGATGACATCATTATGGGGTTTGGCATATTTTTCTAGAGATGCGCACTTTAATGACATCACAAGGCTTGGACTTTGGATCTTCCCTTGATTAGAGTGTGTTTTCATCCAAATGTAAAACTATTGCATATGCCTTTTATTTGAGGGGGTGTTAAAAGTATTGTAGTCATATGTGTATTGTTGGGGTAGTTAGGTTCTTTCCGATCTCTTAGGTTCACCTTTTGTACTCTTTATATCGCTCTTTGGGCTGTCCAATACAAATCAACTATTACACGCACTCTCTCTATAATCTTTACACAATTTACTTGCACCTCCGTGTATCAGGGCGCTGCGCCTCCTAATCTCCGATGATAGCTAGATTAGATCTGGGACGTGGTTCACCCTGTGCTCCTGATCAATTTCTTTGAAGGAAAGACAACAGCAGCTATAGGTCTGTCTTCATACCCGCCACCTTCATCGATGACAAACCGGAGACCGTCCATGTGGAGCTTTCCATGGTGACCGCTTACAACGATGATCTGCTTGCCAGCCAGATCCTGAAAAAAAAATGATATATCATATATCAATGTTTCTATTCTTGTGATACGCTCAATCAATTGATAGCTCAACTCTTAGAGGCTATTTTCAATTAATCCACAGATTATTATTTTGGACCTAATCCTTGAACCATTGCGAAGTTTACCACAAAATAATTACAACTGCTACAAAGGTAAGGCTCAAAATTTAGAGAAAACTCAGTTTTATAATACATAAGAGTTTCACATTGTGTGCATACAAACCATGGTTTCAACTAACATCATCTAAGTCATGTTTTTTCTTAGAACTACGAAGTGTTTGTTTGTATGGTTTGTAGATGCAAAACTTTGATCAAATACAATGGAGAAGTACAATCACAACACTAGTCAGCAGTCAAAGTTAGGAAAAAAAAAAAGAGGAGCGAAGCGGAGTTAAAATAAAACTCGAAAATAACCATCCTAGTTTCAACCAAAACAGAGTTATGAAACTATGTCAAACCATTGTATCCAAACACATAAGTTTTCTGAACCATGGATTTTCACAAATCAGTTTTGTCTTTGGAACTGTGAAGAAACTACAATGCCAAACAGACCCTAAGCCATTCAAACATCCAAAACATCAATCGACGAGAGAAACTGGTGTGCTTTCTAAAATGCACTCAATTAACCTTCTATAATATGGGGATACGTGTATGCAGTGTGTCAAAATGGAATGGTAAACACAATTACAGCCAGATCAACGCACTGGAATAATTGCTGCGTATCCGCAATTTTAAACAGAAACGCATTTCTAACATTAAAACAATGGTTTTGCTACTGTGTGTTGCCTGCACATGTCGTCGAGTCGTCTGCTCAAGCGGTGTTCCCTAAGAACAACTGTAAGCAATTTTGGATACTATGCTATCTTTCTTCTTTAAAGTTTAAACAAGTCACCAAGGTTATGCAAAATGAATTAATTGACTAAATTATTTAATGAGGAAAAAATGAGTAATCCAGTGTATGTCGTTGGATCATAAGTAGTAGTATGCAGGGATTCAATAATCGGCAACAAAATATTACCGGACCCCACTGATAAAAACTAATTTTGCGATTTATTGGATTTTATCCAAAATATCGGCCAATTTATTTGAATTGAAATTTGAAAATTTTGAAGTGAAACGTAAAAAATTATAACAACTGCCAAAACTTGAGTTGAAACCCTCAACCTGTGTGTTGCGAAGGAGTTCAGCCGACCAGCAGGCCGTGGGCTTTGGTCATGACAAACATTCTTGTTCTTTTAGTTTTATATTTAATCTAATTCAAGTAAAATTCCTCCAAAAACAATTTTTTAGGCTGATTTGAAAATATATCAAGGGTCCAAATAAATCGATAGTTATCGATGATCGGGCTCTATCGGCCGATTATCAGAACCATGATAGTATGTGCTCACACATTTGGTGATATGATTATACCCTTTTATCTCCTTTTCAACACCTCACCAAAATTGTAGTCCTTTCAATATAAGCTGATTTGTCTAGACCTATGATAAGATTGCAGAGGAAAAATGCACACATTTTTACTCAGATTAGACGAGTCAGAAATCAAAGAATAGAAGGGTTAAGACTTAAGAGAGCAGATTCACTCAAACGAGCAGTAGTCCATGAATAATCACTAACTAAACTCCGCTGCTAATATTGGGTTTTAGTGCCACCAAACCTGATAACATGGTGTTATATCAAAACCAAATGATACTAATTAGCACAGCGTGAAACAATAATGTAGAAAGCCTCCCTATTCTACAAAAGCGGTCAAGCAACTTAAATACTGCGGAAGCACAGATAACGTAATGTGCGTGTACATATCAAAGTGTTTAGACTGCATTCTGAAGGCCACAGTCCAAAGCATGTAGTAAAGCATCCTGAATACTATGTTGGTACCCTTCCTAGAATAGAGAAAGATGGTAATATAGCGCAGCAAATGATGTCTACTTGCAAACTTTGCGAAACTACACAGGAGAGCATTGAAATTGCAACAACATCAAGTTAGCACAAAACCAAACAAAAGTGTGAAACAGTGCAACAGGATCAGAGTAGCTCACCTTTGGTATGTTCCAAACATCCTGCCTCCCACTAAGCATTTGAACCTTTGGCACGCTTGTGTCTCTATTTCTCAAAACTCTAAGCTGCTCATTCAGATCCATAGACCTCTCAAGGCCAGCATGAACCGCAATGAGCTTGCAAACAATCTGGCCTTCATCAGTATCGACTGCTACGTTTTCCTGCAATACAAACATAACATGAAACACCAAAAGGCCAACTCATCTTGCATCTCTACTTATATTCTGTACACAAAAAAGAAAATATACCTCCTCATGGATCCAAACCAGGTCACGCAGAAACCTCTTGTGCTCCTCAGGTACCGCCTTCACAAGATCTATAATGAAATTACAACCACCAGTTAGAAGCTACTATGTTAAATTCTGGTGGGAAGTTTCCTATGAATTTGTTGATTGGTTTCATAAAATGGATTAATTGTATCTACTCAAAGAGTTATATTGCACTGTTGGTGAATACCTTTCAAAGCTTGTTAGGATTTATCATGTTAAAATTATAGAGGAATTCCATTTTCCAACCTGAATTATAGTGTTTTTTTTGGGGTCAATTACTCAATTGGATATATGCCACTCCTCAATCTCTAAATTGGATTTTGTGTGCAATGTATGCCATTGGAGTGGCATTTTTTGCACATAAAAACAAAAATCTGAGATTGAGGAGTGGCATGTATCCAATTAAACCGTTTTTTGTTAACCCTGAACTATGAAACAGCAAAATCACTAAATCAGAACATTCAATTATCAGATATTGTGCAAAAGCAAAACAACCCATTCCTCTAAAACCACTCCACTTTATCCAATATGGCAGGCTTATGAGGCATCCTAATAAGACATGGGACCCACATGTGCATCCACATTAACATCAACATCATCCTTGAAGCACTTTCATCCTTTCAAAATGTGGGAGTAAGTGAGGATGATATGGGCAGGCCCAACAAGGCCTAGGTCGATGAACAGCTACGTGTGAACAGTACCCGCGGGTACTGTAGCACACGGCCCCGCTGCAATTAGGGTTATAGATATTACCTTATTAGTTTCGCTTTATTAGAAAAGTTTTCGTATGGCAAGTCAAGTCTTTTCTTAGAGTTTTAAGTCGGTGTTTTATTTAGGGTTCAAGTCAATGCTCCCTATAAAAAGGAGGGTCATGTATTCTTTATTATCATTCAAACAATGAATCAAAATTAAGAGTAGACCTCATAGGCGGTGGCTCCGATAACAGCCAAGGTGTCGCCGAAGAGCGAATTGATAACTTGGAGGCTGCAGTCAAGCGACTGGAGGTTGTCGTTAACAAGTTGGAAGCGTCGGATGATGGAACTCAGCGGAAGCTGGATGAAATCCTCAAAGCCCTTGGCAAGTTGCCTGCTGCAGACGTCCAGGCTAATAGCCCGCTGAACAGCACAGTGAACCGGGCATGGGACCCCCCTCTGTCCGTCCAGCATGACCTTCATGATTGTGAAGTAGGCAGCAATGAGGAGGAAGAGTTCGAGAGGGATCGTGGGCATCGGGGGGATCGACATTGGGCTCTATACGATGGTACCAATGATCCAAGTAATGAAGTAAAATTGATATCTAGATCTCATAGGCGGTGGCTCCGATAACAGCCAAAGACAGTAGCTTCGACAACAGCTCGTCTTGCCCGCGTCAAGGGCCATATCCCTTGTTGCGTGCTTGCGTGCCGCAGAGGATTTGGGGGCTAGCGGTGACCATGGATGATGCGTAACGGCGGCGATTCCATTGGACGTGGCCTGATGAGCCAAACAGCATCTTCAGGGATTAGAGCGAGTACTCGCTAAACATCACCTTGCTGACACCTGGTTCTTATGCTTCCTCGTGATAGTGAAAACTCTGATGGTGAGGAGACTTGGGCTACCATTGGTTTCTGGTGGCGCTGAATTTGTTAGAGAATAGTACCTTAAAACCTACTGAAGATCCATATGTATGTAATTAGACAATAGTACATTTCTTTTTACAACCGATGGGAAAAATTAAACAATTGTGTATTGATTTAGCAAACTTGCAAAAACATAGTTTCCTAGCCACCATTTCAGCATTTCATAAGTTTTGTAAAAGATTTTAAATATATATAGGGAATATGCTGACGTTTCGGGCAAGGGATCTGATTCTTGAGGTTTGAGGCCAGAAGGAACGGTTGAAGTTAGTGTCACGGATGATGATATATACCTAGCCTGTTACTCCCTCCGGTATCAAAAAACTAGTCGTTTTAGCCTTTTATCCAAAGTGCCAAAAAACTTGTTGTTTTAGCTTTTCATCTAGAGTAGTAATTAAATGAGACCTTTGGAAAAGCTAAAAAGAGAGGCATACAGGTGCATCTATTGGTTCATACAAAATGTTTCCATAAATTCATTACTACCAATTAATGAATCAACTAGCCTTTTATAGGGGCCTTGGTATATAAATTGTGTCTAAAACGATTGGTTTTTTGATACCGGAGAAAGTATTTATTAGGCTCTATTTCGAAATGCATTGGTAGACAATTGAAGCACCTACTAATAGAGTAGGCAAGAAATAAAATTCTAAACTGACCTGGGCTTCCATGAACAACGCCGTAGGACTCAAAGGTTGGCTGCGCGTCGTAGATGGAGCCCTTGTACGGCATCCCCCTCGCGTGGTTCACCCTCTCCTTTATGACCCCGCCCCATCTCCTCCCCTGGCAGTGCATGCCCTCATGGCCTGGGCCGCGGAACCACCCTTCGTGCTCCTCGTTCTGGATGTATTCGCCCCAGGTTGCGGAGAACGGGGACCCGTCGGATGGCGGCGGCAGCGCTCCGACGAAGGCGGCGAAGGCGAAGTCGTGGTTGCCGCAGAGGAAGATGTGGCGCTGGGCCGGATGGCGGGTGGGGAGCGCGAGGAGGAAGTCGAGGACGCGGCGGGTGTGCGGGCCGCGGTCGTTGTAGTCCCCGAGGAAGATGACGAGCGCGGTGGCGAAGGCGTCGGCGGGCAGCTCGGATTGGAGGTTCGCCCACAGGCTCTCCAGCTTCGAGACGTATCCGTGAATGTCTCCTACACAGATCACCGTGCGAGGAGGAGGAGGAGGAGGAGGAGACGACGAAGCCATCTCGCCGGGCGCCGGCGTCGGTTCGCAGGTAGCCGCCTAGCCGGTGGAACGTGGATGGACTCCTCGGTAGAACGAGACTCTACGGGAGAGAAGCGGCCAGAGAGGGAAATTTTCTTATAAGACATCCAATTCATACCCTAGTTTTCAAAAGACATTAAATTATTCTATTCATTTTTTTGTTTTAAGCCGAGTTTTGCCTGTTCTCATTAAGAGCAAGTAGAGTGAATAAAAACTCACAAGGAGGCAAAAGAAAAAATCTCGCAGAACTAGGAAAACGTCAAACCTCATCTATGGGCTGGTTAGGAGCCTGGTAAGCGAACCTGCAACTAGTCATGGGCTACGATTCATTGTTGGATGATCATGGGCCTGTTATTGCCTATGGGCCTACTGCCTTGTATATTTGTTTTTAGGGGCCCTCATTGACGGCGTGATCACCG
>SPJY01027641.1:2536343-2578614 GCA_005191435.1 Raddia distichophylla | reverse complement strand
GCATGTATGCTTTTTACCCTTGTTTTATTGGATGGGTCGTTCACCGTTGGAGTCTGGCTCGCCGGGTACATAACTAATGCAAATGTTCATTAGTTGATAACATGCTAAGAGCATCTCTAGGAGAGCCCGCAAAACAAAACCCCTTTTTTAAAAATTTAGGGAGCCCCAACACATTAAGGACCCCTTATTAACTCCATGATTCTAACAAACTACCTAAAATTACCCCCTTTTTTCGTATACCACGAGCCACTGATGTATCTTATTTAGCTGCATCTATCTTATAAAAACATAAGTAATTCATTGTTCCTTCTGAAAGATGCAGTAAGCAGCATAATGAAATGTTTTTTTTTGTCAAACGACGCCGTTGTAGATTCCCTCTGCATGTGCTACAATTTGCACCCTAAATATAAAAGAATCATGAATTGCGTGACCACATTAAGAATGTACAGTCAAGACTAGCACTAAAACCAATTCAACAGGGCTCTTTAGCAGTTTTCTCATATATCAGAATATACAGTGTCTAGTTACCAAGCCTATACTGCTATAGGTGTATCTTGTATGAAACATTAAAGCCAGACAATTCATGGAGTTGATATGCTGATGCTGATCACAGAAAACAACCTATGTATGGACAGATGTTATGTAGCTACAGCATAGAGCTCTCATATACCATGCTTTGGCATATTAAGCACATCAAAGTTGCTATAATTGCTCATACATATGAGAAGGGTACAAAATCATCAATCATCGATTGAAATAATTTGTCGATGGACTCAACTTTTTGCCTTGTCCACTCTCTTTCTGTGTGCCAAGTATCTCGGCGGTCTCAGCTTCCTCAAAAGCTAGGTGCTGATGCCTGGCATACAGTCATCCTGGAATTGCTCCATAGCATTGATAATGCTACTGATTTCAGAAGATATGATTGTGAGATCCAAACTTTAATTTATGGAATGTATCATTGGAATGGAGGATACGATCAGCTGAGTATTACTTGCATTAGTACTCCCATCCAATATGTGGCTGTGATGAAGTTTTGTAATCGGATACTCAAAACAGAGCAAATATGAAAACTGTAAAAGATACATAAGAAATGGTCTTTGCCTAAGACTTCATGGATTAAATAGTATTCAAGTAAAAGCCAGTAATTAGTTCTTTTGGTTGTCCAGATCATGAGACTGTAGTTTATAGTTTTCCATAGCAGCGCTCAAGATTGCAGAATCATGGATATTGAGGGCCTCTTTGATACCTTGCTTTAGTTTAGTTTTTGTTGGGATTGCAACATTTATTATTTTTATATACACCATTCATTTTATTTTTAAAAAATATTTTTTTTATAACTTTGTAGGGTTTTTCTCAAAGATCTCAAAAATATTTTTAAAAAAATTTATTTAGCCTTTTCATACCACTTTCAGAGGTGGTCAAATTTTACCAACTAAAACTAAACAAGCTATCAAAGAGGGCCTGAGTGGTCTTTGGATAGAACCGTACAGTTCCAAAAAAGATAGCAGATGAGTTATTCTAGAACACTGTGTGATTTATTATATGCTATCTCTGAACCTCAATGGTCAGAGATGCTAAAAATTCATTTACAAACTCAACCCATATCTCTACCCAGTAGGTAGGCTCTTCGCTTTGCTCTTACTCTAATTCACACACACCGATCGATAGGCAAGGCCACGGTGCCGCACATGGAGCTGCTTGATAATGACGATGAGGACGCAGGAGAGTTACCTGGAGTATGTGCGGGATGCGAAGGTGTTGCTACCTGCCGCCGCCGCCTGCCGCCGTCTCCGCCTGCCTGCCGCCGCCGTACAGATCGCTCGGGAGAATAGCTCGTGGGAGCTGCTGCTATTGCAGTTGGGTGGATTTGGGGAGCCGATCTAAAGCCCCTAGGAATAGCGAAGGAAATTTTGTGGCATAGGGTGCCACAGTGGCACCGAGAGAGAGAGGGAAGAGAGAGGAGATAGAGAAAGATAGAGAGAAAAGGGGTGTCACAGTCCCTTGCGTGGCACCCTATGTCACGACATTTTTTTTTTCCTAGGAATAGAGGGCGTTGGAGAGTTTTAAGGCAATGAGAGAGAAAATAGGGGGCAATAAGGGTTTTTCTAGAGTGCCTTTTTTCTGATAAATCCTCAAATGATAGTTATAAGTTTGTTTAGGGGGTCTTCTAGAGATGCTCTAACAACATATCTGAATAATTAGATACATGAGGAGTGGCTCAGTCTGGAGGGGTGGAAGCCCCTTTCCACTAAGTCAGGGGGTTTCATGAGAAGTGTTTAAGTGAAAAAAAGGGACCTCCACCTCTCTATATCTGAGTCGTTCCTCATTTATCTGATGGTTTAGATCTGTTTTTAACATATTAGCACCCAATGAATATTTGCATTTAATAATGTTGCATCACTTATAGACACGTGTTCACTTATAGACACATGTTATACACACCGCTACGTTGTAGCACGGCTAGCTGCTTAAGGGAGCTCCATCATGCTCAGGTAGCCTCCTTTTGCAACTTTACCACCATAGCAATGAAAGGTTGGATGTAGAGCTATTATCCTAGCAGTGGGAGGTCTGAATCAAGATAAAAAATCATTCTCTCACTCGCTAGTCCTTGCATCAGTGCTCGTCATAAGGGCCTGGCCGTCTTCGAACTTCCGAAGTCCTCAACCAGCATGGAAAGGGGCCCATTAAGTTTAACAAATAAGCTTGGCACGTGGTGAGCTCTAGTTCCCACATGTTGATAGTTATAATAAGATTAGACTTTGAGAGCTTCTGAGGTTGTTTAGAAAGTCTAATCTACCATGTTTGACCTCCAAAATATGGTTGCAAGATGGAAAATAAAAGATTGAAAAGTCAAAGATTTGACATTTTTAATTCAGAGATAAGTACATAAACAGATAAGTTCAAAGAGAGCCTCAAGGCAAGTGGAGGAGCAATTCGAGCTCTAAATTGCAACGTGTGCACTATCACAAAGACAAACAAGTATGAACTTAAGCCTAATAAAACGGCATACAAAGCGTGCAACACCGTTGCCACAAAAGTACCACAAAAAGAGCTCAAAATCGGCATGTTAAAAGGAGAGAGAAAAAAAGAAAGAAAGCTCAAGAAAAGCGTAAAATGACAACCGTGCTACGCCAAATCTTTAAAACCGCAACCCAGCCCTTGTTCTTTTCAGCATTACGTACAGTTGCGTATTACTGTATCAAATTTTGTTATTTTTATATAGCCTATATGTTGTGATAATTTGTAGTGATTTTTTCGTGCCTTTTAATAGTCCTTTCAAAAATCGTAAAACTAGTTTTAATTTTTTTAATCTTGAGATCACTTTTTGAGAGCTCTCAAATTTGATACAGTAATACGCCAACGCAACGATACGCCCAAAAAAACAATGCAACGGATCCGGTGTACTCACGGCCAACTATGTACTCGTGCACTCGCATAGTATCGGCCCTTGGATTAGAAACTGACGGCGCGCAGCAAGGAGCTCGTAAAATTTGCAAATAAGAGCCCGCCTCCCTCCCTTCACCAAATTGTTTTACATTTTGGTCCCTCTCTCCTGTTCTCTTTCCCCAATCGCAGCAAGAGGTATAATTGATTATTTGCTCTGAAGTTGATGTGCATTTGTCCTGCTATTTGATTATTTGCTCTGCTGGCCCACAAGCCATAGACAAGCAGCAGGGCAAATTATGAGAAAAAATTGATGATTTGCCACTCCCAACATTGACGCTCGCTGAAATGCCACTCCTGTGTGTATTACACATGGGACCGTCTGTGTGTATTACATGTGGGCCAGAGTGGCATTTTAGCGAGCGTCAATGTTGAGAGTGGCAAATAATCAAATCTCCCCTTGATAATATGCCCAAAGTTGATATGACCCTCATAATTTGGGAGATTTGATTATTTGCACTTGATATCAACTTTGGGCATATTATCAAGTGCATATCAACATCAGGACAAATAATCAATTACCCTGCAGCAAGAAGGCAACAACGATGGCATCTCCAAGCCCTGCCGCCACCCAATCTCCAGCGCCGCATGAGCCAACTTCAGCGACGGCCGAGCCAAGGGGGCCGTCGCCCAGTCCGACCTGGCTCCACCAAGCTCGCTCTCCGGCATCACCACGCTGGAGCAACTCTTGGCGGTGCCTAGCCCTACATCGGCTCCAGCCGCCGAAGCAACCCATGGCGGCACCGATAGGAACGGCACCGGGTGGTTGGTTCTATTATGTTGTGCCAACAAATCTTCAAATCTGAGTGAAAAATGCACGAGGCCAGCTAATTTCTGTTGTGCGTTCTGTTTTCCAGATGTGGTGCTATTGTTGGGCATGCCCTATTGCTGAGATGGATCGAGCAATTCAGGAACCACACATTGAAGAAAAGTTGTTTCATGGATGATCAAAAATAGCTTGCGCTAAGATATGACACACGGCAGAGGCACACAGTATGTCTGGATGTAATTTCAGAGGTCTAAATTTGATGTATGGTGATTTTTTTTCTAGTGGCCTATAGTTCTGCAATTGGTGTAACCTCGATGTATTGTTCTGAAATCTGGAATGCAATTGGTGTAAGCTTCATGTTCTGCAATTTGTATGTATTTTTGGCAAAATGAGATTGAAATATGGGTTGATCGTGCCAAGTGAACTGATTGAGATAGGACGAAAGCTCCAGGTTCAGGTTGCAGGAAACTTGCTTAAGGTTCAGTTAGCAGGGCAAAAACTTTAGGCCGCAAGACATAAGCTTCAGGTAGCTTCATAATAGGTCTTTCAGATTCTGATACCAAAATGAAATGTCTAGAGCAACAGAAGCAAAGGTCCAGTGCAATAACACACTGTCATAAAAAAAATTAAGTGAATTGATTTAGAGCCAATAAAAAGAATGAAATATAGAGTTACCTATGTATAGTCATCATTTGTTTAGACAGTTGCGAGCATCATGAAGCACCATTTGTTTGCAAATCTTACACAAACGTGTGACTCTTTCCTTGCCACCTATTTTAATGCACTTCTTATCCACCACCTTAATTTTCTTGCTTCTCTTTATTCTTTTGCATCTACCCTTCGAATGAATATCAGTCGGTGGATGTATCTGAACATCATCAGGTATTTTACAGCCAAGGAAACCCTCAAATTCCTCCTTTCTACAGGGTTTAGGAATGGGTACCATTTGGTCCAGAGGTGATTCTAGGCTTAATAAAGTCGATAACAAGAAATACATGCCTTTGTTGGAGTGCTTTGCCTTTTGAATGAGATCCTCCATCTTGTTGCGTACATTTGAATTTTTTTTCATTGCTGCATCTAATGAGTTTATGGGCTTCTCTTCTAGTAGGTTCCCTTCTCCATCATATACACTCTCTCTAAAAAAATGTTGTTAGACAATTTATTTATAGAAAAATATTAAGAACGTACAAATTATTACAATATTTACCTTTTGCACATTTTCTCCCATCTTTTCATAATGGAAATATTTGGAATCTCGTTCTGCTTTTCACCTCTAAGAACTTGATTGATGTGGCGACATGAGATACCTTTAGACTCAAATAGCTTACATGAGAAATTGGCCATCATGTTTGATGTGTTCAAATGAACCTCTATATCTTTGTTGAACTCATCGCCGATTATAACATCCTTTGTCCCCTCACCTAATATAATGTCACTAATAGAACAACGGTCACTAGCAGCTACAATTTCTTCTTGAAATTTCGCAAACACCTCATGTGTAAACACTGTACTACCTTGTTCCTCCGTGGCCCATGGTGTAAATAATTTAGGTGTAGTGTGAATTGTAGGATCATAGGCGCTAAATACCTCCAATTAGAGAAAGCAATCAATAAAAGTATATATAGGCTGTTTGGTTGCCTGTATCCAAGGAGTTTTGCATCTAGAGATACAAAACTAGGGTGTTTGGTTGTCTTCTCACCCATCTGAACTCGGCTCTCCAGATGCAATTACCCTCTTTGGGCCAGGCTCTAGAGATACGATCAAATTGGGCGTTTCCCCAGAGCCAGGATCCGCGGATGCAGTAACAACCACATGCGCGACACATTTCATTCATTTATTTGTTATATCTTTTGATTATTATTTTCGATTACCAAACCGATTTAAAAAATGGGTTATTGATATTTTTTTGAACAAAACAAGACCACACTTGCCATATAAATTTTAAAATTTAAAAGTTTCATTTTTGAATTTTTGAATTTTTGTAATTGATTTTTTGTTATTTTTATCTTCTAGAATTTAATTTTTAAAATGTTTCATCCCTCTTTTGAATTTCTCCATGCCATTCTCTCCTTAGTACAGTCAACCAAACAACATCTCTACGCAGCCTGTACAATCTCATACACCTAACCAAACAACAACCATTTGCATCATCTCGGCCTGGCTCTAACCAGCCTGGCTCAGCTCATACAGCCTGGTTCAACTGAAAAGGCAACCAAACAGCCTAATAATGATTTACACACTCATGCGAGATTAGAGAAACATTACCAGAGACGCACATGTTTGATAACGCGGTTCAGCACCTGCCTACATCTGCGGGGCAATGATTTCGGGCACTCTTCCCCAATCAAATCCTTTTACAAAGAAGTACAGATCTGTTCTGGTATGAGTTACCTTACTCTGCAACAACTCCTGGCTATGCCTCACACAACATCTACTGCCCTGCTACAATTTTTGCAAGCCTAACACAACCCCTCGCTCATCTGCCTCTCTTCCCTGCAAAAAAACTCTTCTAATCTTTCTCTAATCACCTATATAATTTCCCTAATTTTCGTAGCCATCATTAACATGTGGAAACCCTAAAACTCCCCCTAATCCCGTGCCTCCTCGTCCCTTTGTGTAGTGTAAAAATCACGAATCTATCTCGAGCTTAATTCCTACTCAAACTCGAACTCAAACTCAATTTCCAACCGCCTGGCTCCTGCCTACGCTGGGTCGCACGCCGCTTGGACCTCCCACCCTCGCTGCTGCACTGCGGCCTTGTACATTTCAGCTTAGTGTAGCGTAGTGTAGCGTTTCAGCAAAATTTATATTTTTTATATAGCCTATTTGGTGTGATAATTTGTAATGTTTTTTATTAGGTTTTTAGTAGTTCTCATAAAGATCATAATACTATTTTTAAATTATTTTTATAATATTTAAACCACTTTTTAAATACTCTTAAATTTTATTGAAACGCTACGCTACGCTACGTTAAGCTGAAATATACACACACCTGTGTGTGCATACACACACACTTTCTTCCTTTTTTTTTTCTTTTCTTCCTTTTCTTTTTCTTTTTCTTCTTTTCTTTTCCTTTTTCTTTCTCCTTTCTTATTCCTACAAAACCAATCATATATATCCAAATCTCAAAAAAAATCATTAGTTCAAGATTAGTCCAATAAATCATCAATCATCCTCAAATATTCATCCAAAATTATCACTTTCTTTCCAAAGATATTCCAAAAATCCTCACAAAAATATGTGAATAAATTGAAAAATCATCTCATCACACAATATTCAAAGTATTCACTCAACATGTATACTTGTATTGTCCGCCTTCAACTCTTCTTGACGTTGACACTCCAAAGCTATGTCAAATCTAAAGCAGAACTCAACAAAAGACGATTTGTGATGCATGAACCGGTTAAAGAATGAATTTGCACTCTCTAACCTTGATGTGGTTCGAAGAATGCTTGCTAAAGATATATCCATGAAGTACGTTGGTATCCATGATTGTCGAATGTGATACCTTTTAGCCAACCACTCATTTCCTTGTAAGTCAAAGTCAGAAATGATTGATTGCCATTGTGACTCGAATTCCTCTGCGGTCTCAGAGCCCCATACACATGAGTGTAACCTTAACCAAAAAATGTCATCCTCTCTAAGAGATGGTCCAACCTTCTCATAAACTTTCTCCCTGATATGCCACATGCATAGCCTATGAGTTGTTTTAGGTAGAACTTCACTTATATCAGCTTTCATACTAGCGTCTTCATTTGTTATGATAAGTCTAGGCGCTACTTCTCCCATTGCTTTTATGAAGGTTTTAAATAACCTTACATATGACTCAATCTTCTCATCTACCAAGAACGTAGCACCAAAACACACACTCTGTAAATGATGATTCACTCCAGTAAATGGTGCGAAGATCATGTTATATTGATTGGTAGTATATGTCAGATGAAAGTATACGAAATCACCAAAATGATTATAGTTTTTTATACTTGTAGCATCAGCCCAAAACACATGCACCAACCTACCTCGCTCATCCACAACAAACTCGAAGAAAATGCTGAATTTACCTCATTCTTTCTCTCTAGTTGCGCCACAAACATCTGGGCATCTGCATTCTTTATCTTTTTTTCTAAGGTCACGATAATAGTTCTGCAAATATCTCTTCGTGCACCATACATTCTCAATCCCACCTTCACTAACTTGAAGAAGCCGATAAGCTTGTGAGGTTCCTATGCTTGCTTTATGACAGGTTGTACAATGTATTTTTGGCGCTCTCATTTATTGCACGATTTGATCTTATGAGATGACGCTTATAAGGAGAAATAAGTCCATGGTTATGGTTCTCAACCATTACAACTATCTTGTATTTATTGTCACTTATGAGCTTGACAAAGATATGTGCATCACATCCGCATCTAGTTTCTTTGATGTTATGTGTCTCGTTTCTTTCATTAGAGGGCTCAGTCGTCTTCTTACATTTAGTCACTCTATATCCTTGTTTTGAACACATGTATTGCTTGTATTGAACCACTTCATTCAACAATTTTTGTTGTCCAAGACGAACCGAGAACCCGGCGTTGTGTACGTATGATTTACAGAACTCCACGGCCTTAATATCTCGAATATCATCCCTTTGGTAGGCTTAAGGCCATCATCACACTCAGGGATAAATGATGAACACTGTAACATATAATTTTACCAAATTAATTACAACAAATAATTGCTTTGGTAATTTCTTCTATGTCACTTGTTGTCCGTGGAGGTGGCATTGTCTGTGCTACAACAGATGGTGTTGCCATGGTCGACATAGATGGTAATGACTGCCTCCATGTCTATGTCCATGTCAGGAGATGGAACTAGGAGTTGTTGCTGCATGGCCGGAGATGTCTTGGACGTCGCTACAGAGGAGCGGTGACGTACGGAACTTGGTTGGGTGGCTAGAGCTGGCTTGCGCTAGAGATGGCTTGGGCGGCGCCGGGAGTGGCTCATCTTATTATTGTTATTGTCACTAGTACTATTAAGCAATCGCCGCTGTGATCAGAGGGGGATCTCCGGATAATTCTACCTTATTCCGCCCGGGGTGATCCTGCCCAACTCCCAGCCAACCACAGCCCCTCCCCTCAGTGGCTCAGTGCTTTGCTTGCTTCCGTGCTACAAATGGCATAATGCAACGTGCGGCCGGTGTAAACGTGTGGCTGCGCCAGTTTGGCACATGCACAACCACTTCAAAAAAACTCTACTAATAACCTGCAGCTCCTCCCGTATGAGTAGATCATAGGATTATTCCTTCATGAAAGTACAGATAAACACTGCTACTTCGGGGAAAAAAAGAGTTTATTTTATACCTGAGCTATTGACTATTGTGTTTCGTCTACTAAACCATCCGAACTATGAAACCAAGTATTCTAGTAGCAAAACCAAAAAAAAAGCACGAATAACTCTCTACATACGGTTCCGAGGGTGGTTAATGCCACTATGACATGACGTGGTAGTCCAATCAGCATTTTCACTTTCACAAAGCAAATTTTTAAGTGGGCCCACATGCCAGTCATCTCTTTTCTTTCCTCTCTATGCCTCTCTTTTTCTCTCTCTCAACCATATGACGCAGAACTGAAGAGGGACGGAGAGGAGGGGCACGGCGGCGATGACACTGGCTGAAGGAAGAGAAGTGACGGCGGTAGGAGGTAGAGGCGCGAGGGATGAGGTGGTCAGTAGAGAACTAGAGGTGGATGGTGGAGATTGAATGTTGATGAAATCACCACTAACCGCCGCCGCCGCAAGACGTTTTTTAATATAGCAAAGATAGTGTGTTTTACAAATAAATTTTATGAATGGTTAAACGTATTTTCAAAAATTTATATGTGTTAACGTTCAAAACATAATTATTTTTCACCGGAAGGAGTGCGTGGCTAAACGATTTAGCTAAAACATTGTGCCTTGAAGCACCTGGAAACGGTTATAAAAGCCACACGAAACTATGGATTGTTAGGGTCTGTTTGGTTCGCATCCAATTTTGTCACACATAATGTTAGGCACACCATAGTTTATACAGCAGGTATCTAATCCGTGTCACAACTATGACTTGCCACACTTTCTTAATCACTGGACTCATATGTTATGGGCTGAAATTTTTGTCATAATAATTTGACCGGAGGAAGTGCGTGGCTAAACGATTAAGCTAAAACACTGAGCCTGGGAGCTCCTAGAAACTGTTATAAAAGCCTCGGGAAACTATGGATTGTTAATACGAAGTTGTTAAGGTCAGAGAAGAAGAAAAGAAACGTTCGGTTCGCGCTTGGACGGAGATCTGTCAGTCTGTCATCGAGACGTAGTGTCGAGTGGATATGTATCATATCAGGCCGGAATGGGCCAGGAGGTAGCTTTGTTTGCCTCCACCATCACTCAAGTTGAAAGGATCAGCTCGAACACCCAATAGTAGCCGAGAGATTGTGCACAGGCAGGCAGATGCTCGCATGCCTGATCTCAACAATTATGCTGAGCTTTCACCCTCTGCTCTGATTGCCTCTGAACATAATCTGAACCAAAGAAACAAAGACGGGGTATTTACTGCACTACTATATAGCGCGTAGCTAAATCTCACCCCGCGTGGCCACGTCACCCCGAAAATCTCGGCTATCCCTTCGCCTCGCGTGTCTCCTGTCCCAGCCGCCCGATTCGAACCCTCCCGGGGGGGGGGGGGGGGTCCGGTTTGCAAAAAAAACCCCCGGGTTTCTCGATTATATGTTAGAGTCCCCGTATATTTTTGGAGCGACCCCTCTTCAGTGTTTTTCCTCAATGCACATTTGCGCCCACACCCTCCAGGATTTCTGTCGCCCGCGGATTGCCCTTTTGGCCTTCGTAGGTACACTCGGACTTCGGTGGTAATTACCCGCCGATGCCATTCAATATAACTCGAACGCCTTGCGGTCACGGACTTGCCTCGCAGCCCTTGCCCTAGCCTCCCTGCCTCCTCGCCTCACCGCAAGGCCTTCTCTTCAGCTCTCCTCCTCCCCAAGCCGCCTGCTCCAGCCCGCCGCCGCCTTCTTCCACGGCCAGCCACCGCCGCATCTGCTCTTCCCGGCCTCCACCTCCTTCGATGCCGCAGCCCCCAGCCCTTACCCCATGCTTCTCCCGCCGTGGACGACTCCTCCATCCTCTTCTCAGATGAAATCGCCACTCCCAAGAACGCCGCCGCCACCGCGTGGCCAGATTCGCACATCCTCTCGCCACCGCTGTCTTCCTCTCCCTCGCCGACGTCGTCGCGTGCTTCCCCGTCATCGGCTGCTGCCGACGCCTCACCACCTTGGGTCGTCGCCGACCCCTTCCCTAACTCGTGGGAACTGAAAGGCCCTCTTTTGATTCTCTTTATCAGTTTAGTTTTTATTGTAGTTAAAAAATTAATAACCTCTAAAATACTAAATAAATATTTTTAAAAAATTAATATCTTTAAAAACTGTACAAAGTCTAAAAAATATTTTAAAAGATCTGCACAAAACTAAAAAAAAATTTAATTAGTTTTAGAACTACCCTATAAAAACCAAAGAGGATTAAAGTCTACGAAAGAAGCAGTAAATAGCTAACTTCTCACTGCATGTGGTATAAATCAACAACTCATAAATCAGTATGAAAAGACTGATTGAACTGTCAACCTTTGCAGCCATCACAAGCTTTTGAGCTTTCCCTTCTCCATTCCATACAAAAGACTGGTCAGAACAAATAAGCCATAAATTAATTAGCCTAAAAACATCCATTCAAGGTGCTACTGCCTTTATCTACAACTTCCTTTCCCCACCTTCATTTTCTAGCAAAACACCGGGGTGTTCCCATAGCACAACAAAATTTGTCGATCATCGAAGCCGCAGCTGGTATACAAGTATGTGGAACTTTTCTTCACCGAACTTAATACCCCCAGGAACTAAACGAGCCAACAAAAGAAAGAAGCAAAAAAGAAAAAATCTTAGTGGAGGGGGGTGTTCTAGTTCGCTTCATCAGGTCTCCACTGTCAGGCGGCTGCTACTGCTACTGGACAATCTTGGCTTCGTCCTCTCAGGCGAGGCGAGCCCCTCCTGCTCCATTGCAGCTGCCTTCCTCTTGCCGCCGCCGCCTCCGCAGTCACTGACGGTTCCGCTTCCATCAGCAGCTACTTCAGCAGCTGCTGCTGCTGCTGCTGCTGCTTCATCCGGCTTGTGTGGTGGCTGTTCTTGCTGCAACGGTTGCAGCGGCTGAGGATTGGGCTGCTTCCTTTTGAGCAGGTGAGACTTGAGCTTCTTCATGTCAGCTGGCTTGACAGGTTTCAGAAAGAACTCCTCTGCGCCGTCTTCCAAGCACCTGAAATTTCGCCGAGGGTCCAAATCTTTTTAGCGAAAAAAGAGGAAGCACTGCGGCATTGGGAAGGGAAGAAAAAGAGGATCTGCGATGACACTTTGGATTGCTTCCAACTTTGGTTTCTCTGCTTCTGCGATGGCATCACTCAAAGGACATGTCAGAGATCTTTGCCAGGACAAGGAAAAGATCTGGTCTTTTGGGTTTCAAGTCCTTTTGACTCGGCCCTAATGGGCAATGCATGCCCTCTTTATGCCATCCCCCAATTGCCCCATTTTTTTTACCACTGGAAAGTGACCATGAAAATTAAAAGGAAACATTTTTTTGGCAATAAATATTTTCGGGTGTTGTGTCCCAAAGATTTTGTGAGATCTTGACCCACTACTACAAGGCATTGAGAGGAACCTTTCCTGTGCTTTACATCCTTGTCACCAAGACATGGGATCTATGCATGAAAACACCATGCATTCATTGCCCCCATTGCATTACAACAACATCAAGGGGGGCTGCTGTGGGGGGAATTCCTGGACTTTTCTCCCCCTGGCCCCATCAAAATCGCAATGCTATTCCCCTCTTTTGTTCTTATCTGGGGGGCCAAATCTTCTGCATTTGGCTCCTATCAGATTATTTAAAATTTCATTGGATCCTTGCTGGAATTTTTAGGTAAGCGGTAAAAACAGAACAGTAAACAAACGTATTTTTTAAGAGAGTAAGAAAGGCTTTTCTTTGCAAGTTTTCAGTCCTACACTCCTACCAAACTAGTGATACACCTCTTTTTTTTTTTTGTGGGTGGGGAGGTTGCAAAATTCAAGACACAAAATTCAAGGGGGAAAGATGCAAAATCAGAGTCAGGACACAAAATTCAAGGGGGAAAGATGCAAAATCAGAGTCAGGACACAAAATCTTTCGGGTAGTTAACAATCAATCCCAAAGCCTCGACAGCCTCTTTGAACGGCATTAAATAATCCCTCAGGCATTCAATTCTTTTAGGCGAAACCAGTATAGTAGGATGCAAAATATTCCTTCTGCTCCCCACAACTCCCTCTCCCTCTCGTATGTACTGTACTGTTAAAAATCTGATTCAGGCAGGCACCAAAAGAGTAAAAACGCCATCATTTCCATTTTGTACCCCGGCAGCAAGAACCAATTTAATGAAAAATCGACAATACCTAGGTACGGACCTTTGTAAAAATCTCCTGCCTCTCAGGGACCAACAAAATTTACTGCTAAAAAAGGATAGAACAGGAGGAGAGCTTTAATGGAGTTTCATGTCTATCTCACCTGTTGATCCGAGCAGGCACATTCTCAGAAGACATGATCACCACTGGAATGTCCTTCAATGAAGATGACCCCTGGACCCCCAAAATTTAACATGCAAAGAACAAATTTTTACTCCCTCCGCGGACCAATATTTACAGGCGCTGGATAAAAATCACATATGGCTCTGCAAATCTTACCTTGACCCTCTTCAGTAGATCATATCCTGTCATACCAGGCATGCAGTAGTCAGTGATGATCAAACTCACATCAATCTCCTGCAGCAAAGAGATCAGAAAGATCACATGGCACGTTCAGGATTCAGAGTCAAGAACTGGGATCAAGATCCTACAGGCCAATCCAAACAGAACAAGAACAAACCAGATTTTAACTAATCACCTGATGGTCAGAAGAGGAGGAAGACGGCGAAGATGAGTCATCCCCCTCGTCCCTCAATCCCAGCAGCTCCAAGGCCTTGCTCCCAGAATCCACAGTGGTAACTGTGCCACCCAACAAGAACAGAATTCAAAAGGTTTTCAGAAAAAAAAAATCGACATCACGGGGAACATTCTATTCTAGTTCGAGAACAGAGCGGCCACACTCACCTTGGTAGGACGACTTCTTGAGCAGCATCTCGATGAGCTTCCTGTCGATGATGCTGTCATCCACCGCAAGAACATGGAACCGGGACTCAGAATCAACCACTGTCATGGCGGAGAGCCAGAACCGCTAGGAACCGCGCGAAATCCACAGAAGCTCTCGATCTCTCCGTGCTTGCCGATTTCAAGCCAAGGGAGGATAGATAATCTTGCGGACTTGTTCCTTGCTGCCGCGGGAACGGAGGAGCGAGGGGGAGGGGGAGGTGGAGGTGCTGCTCCGGGAGCTAATGCGGCATCTCGAGGATATGGAGGATATAGGCGAACGCCATGGCATGCAGCTGAAGCACCCACCGCATCACACCACCACCACCATCGCCTCCCAGGAAAGCAAGATCCGACCAGATCACACACCCGAATCTCCACAGCAAATCGGCTCCATGATTTCTTCTTTTCCTGTGGTCTCTGCCCCTCTCTCTCTCTCTCTCTCTACCTCCGTATTCTCTCTCTTGGAGTTCTTGGCTTTGTGGTGTAACTGGTGTTTATGGGTAAAACCAGACAGATACGCCCAGCTCCGGTTGCTTTCTTTTGGCTCTTGTGGAATTTATGGGTGCCCTGGCGCGCGGTTTTGCTGATGGTTCATGCCAACTGTGAACTGCCAAGGCGGCCCTTGAGATTGGTGCCACCGTGTGCCACGGCGTGTGCCGTAGCTTTGGGTGTTACAGATTTTCGGTTTCTTCATATTGATTTTTCCCCAGCATTTGACAAATAAGTACCAAATTTTGCTGACAAAAGTAAAAACACAGGATTTATTTGGTGACAAAAGTTAAACACCGGGTCTATTTGCCTTTTTTAAAAGGAAAAGGCGGTTTTATGGCTTTTTGATATCTTGGTATTTTGATAAGCGAAATTTTACCGAATTAGGCGTGAGAACGAGAATGAGGGAGGTCGAAAAGGTTATTTTTGAGCGAAGAGGTTATGATCAGACCCGTTACTAACACTAACTGTATACCAGTTATAAAACCTATGTAAATTCGGAATAGAACATAATTTTAGAACATGACGTGTTATTTTTTAAGCACACAACTTTTAAGATTTTAAGACTATATAAAATTAATAACACCGAAATTGTTGGGCTAAAACTGTTTTCAAGGGGGCAACTAACAGAGGCGGAGAGACCCGGAGCAAGCACGTTGAGCTGAGCGTGGACCGGAAGCGGGGGTGTTCGCGCTGATGGGCGGGCCCACCAAGATCACGGGGCAAGATCCGCTGACGTCACCCCTATGCGACCCTTTCTTTTCGCTGCGTGCGAGTACGAGAGTGAAACCATGGAGATGGCCGATGGAGGCAGGCAGCCGCCGCCACCGCCTACGGCTACAGCTAGCAGCAGGTATATCCATTCACACGCTAGCGGCTAGCTCTAATGGGATTGGAGACGATGGACGGCAGCGTTTGTTTCTCGAACCCAGGAGGAGGAAGGAGCAGCTCCATGTGAGCTCCTCTCGAATCTCGATCTGCCCCCATCGCCCATCAGTTTCTCTCTCTACGTGCGTGGTCGGCGGCGTCCGGAGCACGCGCGTCGCCGTTGCCGCCTCGACCTCGCCGGCGTCCGCCGTACACGTGCTCGCCTCCCTCGCGCGTCACACGGCCGCCGACCTGTGACGCCTGACGAGAGAGAGAGAGAGAGAGAGAGAGAGAGAGAGGGAGGGAGAGGGGGGGCATGCGTGGTGGGAAAGTCTAGTTTCGCATGGGCCATTCGCTCCTCCGGGAGGAAGACGATAGCAGCAGCAAGAGCATGCCATTAATTATTGGTTTGTTCTTGAGGGGAGACAAGCGAATCATTGCTCTTTTTCTAGCACGCTGGAAAAGAAAAAAAATATATGCATGGCTTTTCTCTACAGCCTTTTGGTAGCGCAAGCGCAAATCCTCGTTCATTTCTTTCGGCCTGAACTCTTTTTCTGTTGTTAAAAGAACAAACAACCGGTTCTTTAAACCTCAAATCTAGGGTGAAACAAATCTTCCGGGTGCTCTAGACAAAGTGCCTTTTTTCCTGAAAAAAATTATAATTCATGTTACTATCATCAATTGCTCCCCATTAATCATCAAAAAATATATATGATTTCAGTCCACGCATTTCACACTAGTAAATAACTAAATCTAGCAAAGTTTTATAGGTAGTCTCTTATGTGCCTTATTTTTTCTTTTAACTTGCAAAGGAATTTAACTTGCAACAATTAAAAATAATCATCTATTTCATTGTTGCACCTTTTTTATAACATCAAACTATATATTAAATGTATAAAATGTTGATCAAAAGTCCCTTCATTTCATATATATCAGTATGGATAACTTGTTACGCATCAAGCATACTTAAGTAGATATAATATTATTGGCGGCCTCTAGTGTACTCCTTCTCAACCCCCATAGGGGGGAGAGAATTATTAACCATGTATCGTCCATTGTAAGGCTGATTTGAGTCCGTAAGATGATATTACGCATGCCGCCAACGTTCGCTGTTACGAGTTCTTAGTCACCGCCGCGCTGATCGACCGGCTACTGCGCGTCTTCGGCCACTGCCGCCGTGCGCTTGCCGCCGCACGCTGCCGTGTCCCCCCGGCGACGGCTGCCGTGCGCTCGTCGCCCGGCGACGCCATGGATCCCCAGCCTCCACTGCCGCTGCGCGTCCTCCGCGGCTGCGTTCTCGTCGCCCGGCAACGCCGTGCGTCCCAAGCCACCACCTTCGCCGCGCCCCCACGCGGCTGCGCGCTCGTCGCTTGGCCCCACCATGCGTCCTTGGCCACCACCGCCACTGCGCATACCCCCGACGGCCGCGCGCTCGTCGCCTGGTGCCGCCATGCGTCCCCGACAATACAGTCGTTGCGCGTCCCTCGGCCCCCGGCAGTCGCGGCCGCAATTGCCGACGAAGACACGGGAATGGGCTTCTAACGGCAGTGGGCATCGATGAGGCAATGGGCGTGGGCGGCAGGCGTAAGCGGCAGCCCTTTTTTTGCAAAGCAGGCAATTACAACGCATGGTCGTGCGTTCATGCCCTTACACATCACGAATATGTCATTGAATGAGAAAAAAGTCATCGAAAAGTAGAAAAAAGTCATCGAAAATTAAAAAAAAAATGTGGTCTGGGGTCGAGACCTCATAAACACCATTGATCAGATTAGATTAATGGTTAAAAACAATAGGTTACGTGTTAAAAAATTCCATATTATTAACATGCAAAAGTTATCCACCCCCTGATATAAACCATAAGAGCAAAGCTAGTAGAAGCTCTATATGGTGTTGTAAATTTGCAGCACGTTTAGAGTGTCTGGTAGGTGAGGGGGCTCGCCCATGCGCCCGCCTGGCGCGTGGGGCCCGCTCGATACGCCGCGGGGCTCGCCCACACGCTGGGGTCTGAACGCCCGCCTGACGTGTGGGGCCCTCGCCCGGCGCCCTGAGGGGCTCGCCCACGCGCTGGGGCCTTGCTCGCCCGCCTGACGCGTGGGGCCCGCTCGATCTTCTTAGGACTCTTTGCACCCCGGTATTTATTACACCGACAAATATATATTTGTTCTTTCCAATGAATATTATTCATATTTACAATCAATGTTATCGTGTCTATATCCATATCTAATCTCATCCGTGTTCGATCATCTGAATCCAAATCTAACATTCTTATGGATACAAATACAACGCGAGTGCTACCCAACCCGCTTCATCATGATAAGACACGAGTGTCTTGAATTAAATCAGTCGAGTACCACAGGGATCAGGGTGGCCTCATTTTTAGCCCTTTGATGAGCAAACAGCTGCCAAAACATTGTAGGAGGCTACGAGCTAAGTCAATGGGCAATGGCCCTTGCACATCACCGACCGTTGGAGTGATGAAAGTTTAAGAGTGTGTTTGATTCGTAGCCCTCGTTGGCCATGCCAAATTTTGGCTCGCCAACATGATATGTCTGTCGTTTGGTTTTTAGCCAACAAATGGCGTGCCATCTCTTTTCAACGTGAGCCGACGGCATGGCAATGGCGGCCGATTCGTGCGCCTTCTGATGGCGAGGACGCTGCCATCATGTTGGCCCACTTTCCAGTCGCGCACCGCATAAGTAGCGTCGACTAGCAGCAGCGTTAAGTTAATTCGCCTTGTTTTTTTAGTTTCAATTAAACTTCTCATTTTTGTATAAATTTCATGCGTGTCCAAATGACATGAAATAAATTTTATAATTTATCTAAAATCCTAAAGAACCCGTTTTAAATACTTTTCTTTTTTTCATTTCATTTTATTTTTTAACTTCTGTTGGCCACTTTTTGATGGGCTACAATCCAAACACACACAATTTTGTCAATGAAAAGTCATGCAACGGAATGGCCATAACCAAAGCATCGGCATGATCATTCAGAGCAACGAACCAAACACGCCCCTAGGCAATCTGCAGGGAGGGGTTTCTGGATGCAGCAGTTGAGAGTTGAGAGGCGAAGGTAGACCAGATCATCAGCCCCACCAACTGAATCTCGTACGGCCGATTTAAAAAGATTTAGGCACTGTGGAGCCGGGCTGGATGCACTGCACCGTGCAGGTTGTGACCTACAAGATGGAGCTGCAAGACTTGCATAATAATAATTAAGCATGCCTTGCCTTGCCTGTGCTGTGCGTGCATGCTGCCACCTCATCGATCGGATTCCTCCTATCCTGGATCGAACTGGATTGGGTTGGGATTTGATGCGTTTCATGTGAAGGTATTCTTCGCCTACCTACGCTCTGTGGCACACGATTTACATTTACAGGGGTCAAATTTTTCGCGAAACTTGGAATGTCTCATGACTGCAAGCCAAATTTGAAAGTGCTCCAAGAGCAAGCTGATTGATCCTGTGCTATGTTATGTAGTATCAGCCTCGAAAGGACAAACGGAGCGAATTGAGATGATCGAGAATGATTTTCCTCAGCACTTTCTACACCGTTTTTCTTCGCGTACGTAGTTTATTTGCACATGGGATGGAGATGTGCGTGTCAACGAGTGCTTGTGGGCTCGTGAGATTTGGTGGAGATTGCTCACGTGCTTACGGTTCGTTTAGCTAATACGCAGTACCTCATATCTTTTTTAATCGAATTATCAATTCAAAACAAGTCATATAAAAAAAACAAAAAGGAGTATAGTTGCCGTGTTCTTGACGGCCCTGTTCTCGTCGACGATGCTAACTGACTATAGTTGCCGGATGTTGATCTTCGATCGGACGGTCGCTCCATTTGATTGAACTTGGTTGTTATCGAGGACACTCTTCTAATACAAATGGCGTTCATCGTTTCTATAGCTGACACATCGGATGGATTGCTGAAGTGAAGAGCAATCAGTGATGGGAGTGCATAATTGTTCATACATAGTTCCGAGTCTCTCTTTCTTCCAACAACACTCTTCACGGGCTATGGACGGATTGCCTCAATTTTCTATGGATTTTGATTCCCCTTACAAGCCATCACCTTTGATGTTTGTTCTCTTCTATGCACAGCCGTTTGCCCAAAATACCACTTTCATTTTTTTTTTGTATTTTAAACATTAAAGCTGTGTATCTTCTACATTTGAATGTTCCTTCTATAGATCAAATTTGATACATATACGTTTTGCATCAATAATATATGGCCAAAACAAAATTGCACATCTGCATAAGCAATATAATTTAGCAAGGTTAATGTAGTAAGAAAAGGTGGTTCTTTAAGGAAATAAAACCTTTTAATCAACTAAGTCTGATCTATACAAATGGCAATTTTTTGGCATGGAACATTTTTACGTTTGATGGGCCAAGGTAACTGCAATAAGAACGTACCTGAACCTGTTAGTAGAAGCCGTGAACATAAATTCCTATCTGGTGATTGTAAGGAGGTGAACATATATGTTAACTGCATCTGAAACAATGTCCTCATTAGTAATTATATATGTGCTATAGTTTTTGGTAAGACAAAACAATATAAAAGCCCTGAACATAAAAACATCTAGAACTTAGAACTGAAACAATAGGTTGTTTCCACCTGTGCTAATATCCAGTTTATATTACGAATTTCAACATAGTCTGCACCATATATCCTTCGTATGTCGTTGATAGGCCTGGCATACTCCATCTGAATAAGTTTGTGAACTTGTTGACATGAAAAGTTGGATCTTCGCGAGCACACGTGCGAAAGCGTCAAGTCTGGGCTTGTGTCGCAACCAGGAACCAAACGTGCTAGTCAATTTGATCTGTAAATTGACAAGGAATGAATTGTCAGCGACATGGCCCCAATCGGCTTTAAGAAACAGCCAGATCAGGTTTTGCGAATTGGCTTTAAAGAATCCGATTGTAATTCTATCGGCTTAATGCCTGATAGAGTGATGAATGTAAATGGGCATTTAAACATAAATCTTTTTATCTCCTTTTTGTTGTTTTATAGATAGAATTATCTATAAATCTTCAGATCAATTTATTAGATTAAATCAAGGGATAGATTGAATAGATTGGTCAGGCCAAGACAGTATTCAGATCTAAATCTAAATATAAACTTATAAACCGATGTAAAAGTTTAGAACTAATGTAGATAACTACAATGCTAATCGGTAAATAACCAAGCATGCGAAATCCTAAAACAAATATACGCAAGATCGATTAAACGAGACAGTTGCATACATCGGATTCAAGAAAAGCACATAAGATAATTGACAATCGGCATTGCAAGGTAAATACATATTACAGATCGATTGAACGAGACAGTGTAACATGCAATTACATGTTAAAGATCGGTAAACCAAGACAGTCTAACATGCTTTGTATACATGAGATCAAGAAGATACAACCATGCATACGGTTTACAAAAAGAAAATCAATTATTTCATCGAGATAGCTCTACCTGCGAATTGAAGCCTTTCGACGAAGTCGATCGGATTTGAAAACAGTGGTTGTGTTTTGTGTATGTCGTATATCGTTAACACGAGATTTGGGACCCTATTTATACTGTTACAAAACCGATACCGACACGACCTGAATTATCGCAACTAAACCATTGAAGCCGCCTTCCGATTGATTCTTGATAATCCTTCCGGAGTCTTAATATTATCGAAATTACTTCCTCACTTCTTTCTTTTCACAATGAAGTCCATATTCTGATACATCCTAATAATTCCGATAGCATTAGTTGGTTCAATATATCCGATTTTTCTATTAATTTTTTGGCATGGAACATTTTTACGTTTGATGGGCATACAAATGGCAAGGTAACTGCAATAAGAACGTACCTGAACCTGTTAGTAGAAGCCGTGAACATAAATTCCTATCTGGCGATTGTAAGGAGGTGAACATAAATGTTATTTCACACTGCATCTGAAACAATGTCCTCATTAGTAATTATATATGTGATATAGTTTTTGGTAAGACAAAACAATATAAAAGCCCTGAACATAAAAACATCTGGAACTTAGAACTGAAACAATAGGTTGTTTCCACCCGTGCTAATATCCAGTTTATATTACGAATTTCAACATAGTCTGCACCATATATCCTTCGTATGCCGTTGATAGACCTGGCATATTCCATCTGAATAAGTTTGTGAACTAAAACCTACATAATCTGTGGAGTGTGTTTACGCACGCTGAGCCAGCTCGGTGTCCCGTCGGCGGGCCTGTTGGGCTGAACCGGCGATGTTTCTGGCAATGGGCTTTGATCAGTGGAAGATGTTCTTTTGGCTGACCGCACCGTACGCTAGAAATGTGTCACCGATGGGGAACAAAGTTATTTGGAACTAAAGACAAACAAAAATCATTTCATCTAATCTACCGAAGTAATAATGGAAAAGTATGCATCTATAACTGCACAATGATGCTTTTAACATCATGCAAAAGAAAAACAACGATGCCTGTAATTATACAAGTTCATAACCGTTTTGATTATACAAAATGTAAATGCAACGAAGCTTAGCAACCTTTTATCCTTTATTTTGGGGGTTTCTGGCACAAAATAAGGAAGGTGAGCGGCTAGTTCTAACTGAACATGAGAGAAATAAGCACATGCCAATTCAAGGAAAAGCCTAGCACTCATGTCAAACATGATTTATAGCTACGAAACCACTAAAAAATATTTCTGTTCAAATATGATATCTATAGTGATCTTTATGCTTATTAAACAAAATCAACACAACTCCAGAAAGTGAAGAGCAGTTGGAAGAAGCTACTGGCAAGCCGCACTGCATCTGAAACTAAAGTTTCAAATTCACTGGGCATCTTCACCGCTTGCGAGAAAAATTCGACATAGTCATCACACGGATAAATCAAACCAAAGAGCACAAATTTTGCATGAGATAGCGTCGGACTTAACTCCAGAGCAATGAAATTTTCCTAAGAACAGAGAAAATTATCGTATTGGCATAGTTAATAATCCTGGCGGACTGCTGACCTCAAAGGCTATAATATGGTTGTTCATCAGTTGGCATGTAATCTATCGGTACCATATTAAGTATTATTTTCATAATATTGAGATAAAGGATCTGCATGGATAAAAAACATATTGATCAAACATGTATATATAATAACTTTATAGGTCTGCAAGAAAACATTGGAAGTAGTGAAATAGGTTTCCTATGGCGTAAATATAACTGTATAGGGCTGGAAAAAAAAGAAGTAATGAAATATGTTGCCTATAGTAATGAGGATGACCAAACCTAGTGAAAGTTACCATGTCAAATGGCAATGCAATTTTGTTCCGTAGCTCTGCAATGCAATTCCATCTAAAAGAAGATGTGACTATGTAAGTTTAGAAATGCAAGGGGGATTAGGGTTTGCCTGGAGGCGGCGGCGGCGGACGGGAGGAGGCGGCACCGCGGGCAGAGGCAGGCGGCAGAGGGGAAAAGACGGCAACGAACAGGGGGAGGCAGACGGGCGGCGGCGGACGGCGCCATCTGCAGACGGGGGGAGGCAGCGGCGGACAGGAGTAGGCGGATGGGAGAAAGGGGGAGGTATGAGTACAATGGGGATGGATCAGGGTTTCGGGGGGCAGAAATTTTTTGGGGGCGACGTGGCTAGGGCGGGATAAGCGTAATGGAGGATACCGCTACGCGGTATAAGGAGTTAAGAAATGAAAAGCTCCAAGGCAGTAGCTTGATTCGCCCTCTCGATTGTAAACTAAAAACTAGTAGGAGGGGCAGTAGATGTTAACCTTGGCGATGACACAACCGGCGTGCATAACCGTGCGAGGGTATAGTAGGTCAAACGCTGCAGCGTGTATTGATCTCGAAGATTTTGATTAAGGTTAACGCGTGCTGATAATTATTGAATTCGACGAGCGTAAGAGCATCCCCAGCAGGCCCTCCAAATTTTCCTCTATCGCTACAGTAACTGCTACAGCAATCGCTACAGTGCAAAATCCCTCTCACATGCATCAAGTCCCCTCCTGCTGCATTTGAAATTTTTTGAAATAGAGGTGGATTTAGGGGGTGAGATGGGGATGCTCTAAGGAAATAATGGCTGAGGTTTCCTGGGTATTTCTGCAAAGTGCAAATTTTTTTTTGAGATATAATTTTTTCCTGGGAGTTAAGAAATAATTTTTTTCCTGCAAAGTCCAAATTGCAAAGTGCAATTGGGATTGCTGACGATGGCCAGCGAGGCTCAGCTCTTGGAGTCAACGGCAAAATGATTTGTCGCAGTACTGCCCTGCTCCCAAAGTCTAAACCAGTACAGTACCTTTTAATTCTATGTATAGAGCGTTTTAGATTAAAATTTAAATTAAAATATATTGCAGATATATAAATTGCTTTTAAACGGGTAAAAACTTTGACTCTTTGTAGCTTTTTTTTAAAAAAAATCATAATATCTCTTTTTACAATTCTCAAAACCAATTTTTGGTGATTTTTTTGGCCTCTCCTAAACCCCATACTGAGTGCTCCGCCACAAATTTTCAATTGTCTAAGAACATTCAATGGAACAGAATTAATTCATCTGTCATAGTGCCATGTGCACTGTTGTGGTACACCATACTTTAGCTACAATCTTTAGGGCCTCTTTGGATCAAAGGAATTTAAAATGAGAAGTGGAGGATTCTTGTTAGCAAAACGGCATGCAAACAAGAGTAGATCAATACCAGTTTCACCGGGAAAAAAAATTGCGGGAAAAACCATAGGACTTTTATATAATTACATCGGAAGAGTTACAAAATACAAAGAGATTGCAATGTGATTACTTTATCTTCCCACGTGTTTTACGTAGGACTTTTATATAATGAGCAAGGTGACCTGCGCGTTTGCGCGGTAGATTTGTGTTAAGATATAGATAATATATCAGATTAGATTTAGAGTTTATCTCTAATATATATCATCTTCAGTAGTTTGTTATGGAGCTTAATATTAAACTTTAGATTTTACATGATAATATCCATATTCAACGATGTATATTTTTTTCTATGATTAACGTGAGAATTTCTACTATTTTTCGATTAACGTGGGAATTTTTAGGATTTTAGGATTAATGTGGTGGCTCCGTTCAACTCTGCTAAACGCGCGACTAGATTTGTGTTAAGATGTAGATAATATATCAGATTAGATTTAGAGTTTATCTCTGATATGTAGATCACCTTTAGTAGTTTGTTATACAGGTTATCATTGACCGTTAGATTTACATAATAATATGCATATTCAACTATGTAGATTTTCTTTTTTCTATGATTAACGTGAGAATTTCTACTATTTTTCGATTAACGTGGGAATTTATATGATTTTAGGATTAATGTGGTGGCTCCGTTTAACTCTGCTTTATATAGATAGTAGATGGTAACTTGGGTCATGTTCTTTGAACTGATCTGAACGGGTGAACAACTGAACAACTGAATTTCGATAGCTTCTCGAGATAGTCTCGAGATTCGGTTCCATTTCGTTTGACTTGCTTTTGAAAGCGATAGAACCTACCTTCAAAACAGCGAAAAACAGACTCAAAAATCTCAAAGTACATATCTTTTTAAGATGTAGATAAGTCGTTAATCTGTTAAGCAAAGAAAAACAGAGCCTTAGTCTTGTTTGTTTCAGATTAAAGTTATGTTTAGTTTCAGTGTAGCAAATTTGCGCCCCCCTTTGAAAAACATTTTAAAAATTTTAAAAATTATGAAAAAATTATTTTACAAACTCTAAGAAGAACTATTTGAAACTCCATAAAAATGACTATAAAATACTACATTATTTGGCTTATACAAAAAAGACAAATTTTCATTTAATCTAATTTACGTTAATCTGAAACAAACAAGGCCTAGTCAAATAAAAAAAAGGCGTGGACTTGGGGACGGACGTCCGACGCGCGCACGCATCGGACGCTGCCCCGGCCTAGCCCACAGCAACACGCAGCGCACCATGCTGCCCCTATGCAATGCATGCAGTGATGTCAGCGCTCCGTTTAACTCTGCTTTATATAGATAGTAGATGGTAACTTAGGTCATGTTCTTTGAACTGATCTGAACGGGTGAACAACTGAATTTCGAGAGCTTCTCGAGATAGTCTTGAGATTCGGTTCCATTTCGTTTGATTTGCTTTTTAAAGCGTTAGAACCTACCTTCAAAACAGCGAAAAAACAGACTCAAAAATCTCAAAGTACATATCTTTTTAAAACGTAGATAAGTCGTTAATCTGTTAAGCTGAGAAAAACAGAGCCTTAGTTTTGTTTGTTTCAGATTAAAATTGAGTTTAGTTTCAGTGTAGCAAATTTGCGACCCCCTTTGAAATACAAAAAAGACAAATTTTCATTTAATCTAATTTAATTTAATCTGAAACAAACAAGGCCTAGTCAAATAAATAAAAATTCTCTTAATGATTCGTACCGTTGGGAGGTTAGCTCCGCTCCTAGCTAGGTTGCCTAGTAAGGTGGGCCATGTGGCCTATCGTCTATGGCAGGCCTAGCATATGCCCCCAAACTAGTAGGCTCTATAAATTGAACTTGTGTCCTTCAAATAGCCCAAAACAGTAAGTGTATATCTATAATTTTCTGTAACATATTTTAGAATGGAGGCAGTACTAGTTATAAATATTTTGTTGAGTATTTTGTTTCTCTAAATTTTAAAGAAATATTTTATAAGTTTAAAAAGTAGTGCCCAATTTCGAATTTTCTCTCTTATATTACTATATTTTGAGGCATACTTACAACTTTATTATATATTCGCACCGGAGCCTCTAAATTGTAGGACCGGCCCTTGCCTACGGCATTTTGGCTAAGCTGTAGGACCTGTTCTTATTGGCCGATCAATGTAGAGGACGAGGTAGCATGTAGTCAATTTGTGGTTTCCTTCATGTTCCTAATTTGTGTCTCGGTTTGTCTTTATGTTCGTGTTAACAATCCCTTGATACTGGATGTAATCTGAAAGTTTTCCCCGATCCTAGTAGCAACAGCTGCTAAGCCAACAAGGAGCATCTTGGGTAGCAACGGATGAGCGCCGACGAAGCATCCCGGGTTAATACATCCGTTTCTCTCTTCTTTCCACGTAAAGAAGCGCAATCACCAAACGGGGGAAGAGACGGTGGGACGAAAGAAGAATCTGAAGCTGCAGAGCGTGAAAAAAGATGGCGCAAGAAAAAATTACAATTTCCTTTTCGGTCGATGAACTCAAAAGCCATTTTTTTTTCAAAAAGATTATCTGAAAGTATTTCTTTTTGCACAAGGGGCAACCGTCCATTGATAGGTTCTTGCTAACTTACATCGTCTCCCTTCTTAAGAAAAAAAGAGTCGTTATTGATTTTTTACGCACGTTTGACCATTCGTGTTATTCAAAAAAATTTATAAATATCATTTATTTTATTGTGATTTGGTTTATTATTAAATATATTTTACGTATGACTTACATTTTTACATATTTATAATAAATTTTCGAATAAGACGAATGATCAAACGTGTGTTTAAAAGTTAACAATGACTTATTTTTAAGAACGGAGGGAGTAGTTCAACAATGGTTCGGAGTGTAACCTCGATATGTTCTTGCTAACTTACATCCATTGAGTCATTGACCATTGTTGTGCTGCAGTAATCTCGAAAAAATTATCATGTCAAATGCTCGCAGTGTCACTCGCATAAATAGAGGTGGCATAGTGTAGGATAATACGTGGTTCCTGGTCTACATGGCACCGTAGACCAAAAATTGTGCTCTAGACTCTTAATAATTACCTCGGAATCCTATTCAAATATGTTTAGAACTAAGCCAAAGTTTATTTTGTTTCTGTTACATATACTGTAGGTTCCACTTTTATCATTTATCTTTTTAAAAAAATAGATGCATACTATTATAAAGTGTGACATTTCGAAATATAACCCCTTATTTGCTAATGATATGTGGACCTAGGTCCCGAAACATCGAGTGACATATTTCAAGACATCAACGCTAAACCAAAGTTTAGGCATGCCACGTTATGTTAGGTATGTGCTTGGTTCAAACCTTTGGTATGACTTGTCACATTAGCCAACATGTCATCCATTTATTTATGTTTTTGCCTCACTTTGCTAAATTGTGGGCATCATTTTGTTAGCAACAACTTTTTTTGACATGCCACACCCCACTAATTTAGTCTACGCACCCTTAGCATGAACCTAAATCACCATTGGTTTAATTATGGGTTTGATGAGATCAACCGAGGCAAGCTTTTGCAAAGGCAGGTGTGTTTAATTATGGGTTCGTCTTAGCACATGTTCTTCACGATCTAAACCGAGGGAAGACTTTCTCTCAAAAAATAAACCGAGGGAAGACTTGAAGATGGGCCAAAAGTCCACCACACAAAATGGGCTTTCATGTTCTGATGGCGTAAATTTGAATTTTCCACCTCCTTCGTGCGCAGATGCTTCTGTTGGCAGCAACATCGCGAAAGAACAGTGTCGGCCCTGTGGGCTTTTGCAGAAAGCCGCTCAAAGGCCCAGACCGACAAGCCCGTACGCGTATAAAAGAAAATTGTATTATCTAGCACTGTGCCCTCGAGGCATGAGGCATCTAGCACCATCTACAACCATTTTCCTTTTTATTTCATTCTCTTCTTCGTTCTTTTTTCCATATTCTCTCCCTCCAATCCTCACAATCTCTAACATCTCTTTGAAAAAAAATCATGAAGAAAACAAAAGGAGAATTTTCTTCTGAAAGGAATATATGCACGAAGAAACTTCGGCTAGCCAGGTGTCCGAGGCACCACCTCATCAATTTGCATGTGGTAGAAATCTTTTCATATATTAAGTTTGAATGGACGACCGGATTTTAGACTACGTGGTGACTGGGCAGAATGGGCAGCCGAGATTTTTTCAGGTGACATGGCAAGGCTCGGTTTCAAACTAATCAATTCCGTTCCTTCTGGCCGAAACACGGGAAACATTCCATTTCGTTGTGTAAAACGAAACAGTAGGAGCTATTTTCAATACCATTCCGGTCAATATTGGCCATTCCGACAGGATTTTCCCATTTCGGACGAAAACCAGCATCTCATTCGATCTGGTATCGACCCAAAAAGGCGAAGCCCATCACAAGTACTAACAACTCCCTACGGTGCCTACATACCAACACACACACACACACGCTTCCAGCCCTCCACTCCTCTAGGCTCCAGCTCTCAACCCTAAGGCGGCGACGCGGCGAGCTTGCCACGCGACGACGACGAGAGGGAGCGCCGTGGTCTCCGATGGGCAACACGGCCGGACTAATGGCGAGCGGCAACAAGCCAATGACCAGGGGCGGACGCAGGCTTGTGGCTAGGTGGACTCTAGCCGGGGGATTGGGATTTGTAGTACGGATACCCCTAAATATGTAGCTAATGCCAGTCCAGTCCATCAGCCTATGTGCTTAGCTAGCTAACGTACAGGCACAACTACACAAATCCATTAGACTAGAGGCTGGGCTAGCCCAAAATGGCTAATGCCTTGTGCTTGTGGCCCGTGTGCCTACGTGCAAATAGTGCAATAGCATTGCGTCTATACGCATGTATGTGTACGAGATTGTATTTTGCCTGGTGCCCTAGTCAGTTTTCTTCGTGTCTTCATGAGACTCGTCTCTTCATCGTATCGTAAGGGTGTTGCGGCACAGTCGCCTGCCCCTGCTAGTGCTCGCTAATCTCTACCTCCTCGTCTCCTTGATTTTCTCAACAACGAAAAAGATCGGGCGACAAAAAAGATCTTAAGGGTGAGAGCATGCAAGTTTAACCTGTCTCGTGCTAGTGGTAAGTTAAATCCTACAATATGAAATTCATATAATTTAATATATATATATATATATATATATATATATATATATATATAGTTTGATTTATTTTATATGTTACTTTTCAGGTTCAGCTCCACCTATTGATGAATAAAATATACATTAAGATGAACCTATATTTGTTATCTACTTATCTTGGTACCTCTCATATCAATTATGTGTCTCTGTTATGCTTTTTGAATTCTTACTTGGTGTAGACAATTTTAATATTTATATGTATGTTTTAGTACGGTAGATTTTAGCCCCGGGCTTAATAAAATTCTGGATCCGCCACTGCCAACGACGACAGAGCCTCGGTAAAAACTAAGAAGTAAGAACTGCAACATAATTTGGATTTCTCTTAGACTTGTGATTTGTAAACCCTAACATTCTAATTAAAAAACCGGAATGGGTGCCGGAATGGAATTGATAACTTATATAGGTATAGTATATTTCGGTCTATCTTAGACAAATGCGTGTTATTAGGCCGACTGTCCCATTATCGCACCGATCATCATAAGCTAATTGGCCCATTTGAATTTGCGAGTAGCTGAGTTAGCCTAGCTATTTCGCATGGCCAATTATTTGTTTCGTTGTGCGAATTTCTCATTCAATGATTTGTTTCAGGTCGGGTCACTTTTGAACCTCATTTGCTTTCGTATAAAGGGGCCAAAAAATAATGGTAGAAGATCGTACAATACGACTGCAAGTTCTTGTATAACCAAAAAGGAATTGATTAATGTGTAGGCGCTTGTGATTTCGGTGCATGTGTAGACTTTTCCTCACGTCTTCTCCTTCCCTTCTCTTCGTCGGTATCACCGTCCCTCCTAATCAGATCATCATTTGGTGATCTCCTCACCATCATCATTTCATTGTCTTCAACCATTCCCGCAACGCCGCTTCCTAGATCCCCTTCCCCGTCGTCGGCCGGGCCACCACATGCACCCAGCCTTCCACCAAACCCAAGAGGCACGAAGAGCCCACCCCAAACCATTATTCGAACCTTTAACTTGTGATGGTGGTCGAAGATGAAGACGGCGGTGACCGCTGACCGGCAGATCCCAGATACACATAAAATCAATTGTGCACTTTGCTATTATTCTACGGGCTTATGCAAAATAGCAAAAGCGAAATGTAAAATCCCTTGTCATAGATCTGAGAACTAAAATGTACATGATCTCATTGCTAGAGGATCCGTACGTCGTCTAGCTTGCAGCTTCAATTCCCAACCGTCTATTCTCGCTGTCTCTCACCAGCCAAACTAAATGTTAGGCATGTATGGCAAAAACACAGCCACTAGCATGTCATCACAGGTCTTCGCCTATATACAGCGAACGACGACATATGTCGCTGACTCGCTGGGTTCATTAATTCATATATGGACCTGCTGAGTGCCGACACTACTAAAGAAATGATCTAATTTATCGGCACATCAGTATCGGTTAGATTGAAACCGGTACTGAAAGTGCACCAGTATCGGTTTGTAGTAACAGTAGCAATTCTAGACTTTCAGTACCGGTTGGAGGCGACAGTAAATATACCTTTTGCAGACGGGTACAGACCAGCTGGCGCACGGACTCATCAGTACCGGTTCGTAATACGAACCCGTACTGATATGGGCTCATCAGTACTAAAGGCTTGTTCCCAGCAAACTTTAAAAGGAATGCATATCCTACTCTAATCAATACGCGTGGGTGGATGGGTTGGTTAGAAGGGTGAGTGCAAAATCATTTATAGTGGCATGAGATTCTAGTTCGAGTCTTGGGCGCCGTATTTTTTAGATATTTTAGTGGCTATAGTCCCGGTTGGGGAACCGGGCCTCAACCGGCCAGACTAATTAAAGGCCATTTGCGCAGTAGTGTTGCAAAGATCTGTGTCTGGTCATAAACAAAATCTGCATGCATGCATGCCAAATTATACGAGTTCGCTACGTATATACTATATGAATATCTGGTCCAATCCAACACCTGCGTCAAGTCCATGAAAGAGATAATAATACTAGAACGTCATGCATGCAGCTGCATGCTACACACACACACGCAGATAACTCCTAGTATAGCCCATTGCAGATAACTCGTATAGCCCATGCTTTCTCAAATGTCAATATGCATGTATGCATTCATGCATCGTGCATGTGCCTCTGCGGCTACACCGCGAGAATGATTTTGGCCGTCGAGATTTCGCGCGATTCCTGTAGTGATAAAGATACCTTTTGCAGGCGGGTACAGACCAGCTGGCGCACGGACTCATCAGTACCGGTTCGTAATACGAACCCGTACTGATATGAGCTCATCAGTACTAAAGGCTCGTTCCCAGTAAACTTTAAAAAGAATGCATATCCTACTCTAATCAATACGCGTGGGTGGATGGGTTGGTTTAAAGGGTGAGTGCAAAGTCATGTAGTGGCATGAGATCCTAGATTCGAGTCTTGGCCGGCGCCATATTTTTTAGATATTTCAGTGGCTATAGCCCCGGTTGGGGAACCGGACCTCAACCGGGACTAAAAGCCATTTGCGTAGTAGTGTTGCAAAGATCTGTGTCTTGTCATAAACAAAATCTGCATGCATGCATGCCAAATTATACGAGTTCGCTACGTATATACTATATGAATATCTGGTCCAATCCAACACCTGCGTCAAGTCCATGAAAGAGATAATAATACTAGTACGTCATGCATGCAGCTGTACGTGTGTGTATATATGTATATGTATGTATATATATGCGGATAACTCCTAGTATAGCCCATTGCAGATAACTCCTAGTATAGCCCATGCATTGTTAAATGTCAATATGCATGTATGCATTCATGCATGTGCCTCTGCGGCTACGGACACTACGTACAGCCTGGGTCATCTCTTGGAGGCGAATTTAATGGAATTATTAGGTGATTGGAGTAATTTCGTTCGGCAACCTAACGAACAGAGCAACGTGTTTTCCCGTGGCACGTCAGCTAGCTGGTTGCTTGTAGTTGTAGGTGTGGTTTGGGTTATTGATTGGGTTTGATTCTGGTAGTGTGAAAATGAGTTCACACAGCTAGTACTGAGTGGGTCAGGTCGGGCTGGGTTTTAGGTAAAACCGGGTTGGCTTGGTTCGAACGGGTATAAAATTTTTGGGTTGAAATGGATTAAACTAAGGGATATGCTATTGTGTAGGCACCTGCATTTTAACATTTTTTATAGGCGCACCATACAACAACAGCTTTTTCACGCAAACGGTCTCCTTTTCCTGCATGCAGAATTTTTTCCACCATCTCAAAACGTTTCTTCCAGTGAATGAAATGGTGAAAAAACAGTAGTATAAATTTACTGGAACTTTTAGCACCCAAACGATTTCGCAATTTGCATGGAGGACGACGAACGCCGGCGACGCCACACGCGGTATAACGTGCAAACAATCCTCGCCCTAAAAGTTCCATTTTCTCACAATGTTTCTTCCAGTGAATGGAATTGTGGAAAAACAGTACAAACTAACTGAAACTTTTAGCGCCTGCACGAAATCGCAAATTTCAGGCGCCTGCGAAATAGCAACAGCGTTAAACTAAACCCATGGTGGTGTTTAAATCGGTTCCTCGTCCATGGATGCTTTGTGCTTAGCCACGGCTTTGCCGCTGCCACCGTCGTTGCTATTTTGTTGTAAGTGTGTAGGTGCTATTTCTATAGACTCACAAGGCAATGCACTTCGATTGTGCTGAAAATTATTAGATGGTGTAAGTGTGTCAAGACATTTCTTATGCAAATTTTGTTTTCTATTTTGTTGAGTTAGATGGTGTAAATGGGTAGCTTATTTTCTTTTCCAAATAGTGTAAATGTGCAGCTTAATACGTACTTTGTTCTGATATTATTAATTGTCTCTAATTTTGAGAACCTTTTGAAATTAGCTAATTAAACATGCTGAAGTAGTAACAAAACAATGTTGCAAGAAAAAATAAGGACACATATGCTTTACTATTTCAGAATATATCCTATAGGAGGCATTATTTAGTCATGTTTGTTCTCTTTAGCAATCAACATGCAACCACTTTATAATTTGGGGGACGTGCACTAACACATGCTAATTTCTTGCAACTTTACAAACTGTTATTGTGAAGCATTTTTGAAAGGAATTGGATGAAGCAAATGTGGTTTTTGATGGTCTGAATATGGGGACATGTTTTGATGTTTTTATAATAGTTTGGTGTCCAATAATTCTGATAAAAAACTTTTTTTCCAATGTACAAAATGTTTTTGTTAATAGTCATTACGTAATTAGTGTGTCGCAAGCCCGCTAGCAAGTTCCTCCAGTTTTATAATACTTGTCATTTTGTACATTGACACGGTCTTCTAAATGCAACTTTGATCATCAATCAGTAATGAAATATGTGCAAACATATGATACTGTGAAAGTATTTTTCAAGATAAATTTATGCGTACGGTGTTTATGTACATAATCCAAACAGTTTAAAGATTTTTATAGATAAAGTTTTAAAAGTTTAACTTAGGATAAATCTGAAACGTCAAATATTATAGAACTAGAGGGAACATGTAATGTGTTTGCCATATCGGTAGCGTTTGGTTTGGCAGCGGCCTAAGATGGGTTGAAAACCCATGGGAAGGGACTGGGTTGGTTTGGTTTAGGGTGATATATTAAATATAATGGATAGGGTTAACTAGATTAGTTTCAAGGGATTTTAAACGTGATATGGGTTCGGTCGGAAAAGTGAGCAGACAATATGGGTTGGGGTGGGAGGTGGAGTGGGTTTGACTCTATTAACAGTACAGTCTGCATGCAGAGCTGCACACGCCTGTCGTACGTGACCGCATGCGGGCTTATATGCAAATTTCTGCATGCGTGTGTGCATATATCCGATTTGCGGTTGGATATATTCGGTTTAGTTTGGAAGTCAAGAGCTTTTTAAAAAGTATAAAAATAAAAAAATATTTTCAAATTTTTTAAGTAAAAAAATTCTATAAATCTCGAAGAAATTGTTATAAAATGTTACACGCGATGACGCAATACTCCAGTTTGTAAAAAAAAATGGCTCTGCTAAAGAAAATCAAAAGAAATCAAATTAATCGCGATCCATTCGTCTACGGTGTGTATTGATCTCTGCCTCTGCGACGCACGTACGTATCTACATTCTACGGTGTCGATCGATCTCTGCCTCTGTCTCTGTGGAGTGTCGACACACACACAAGCACGTACGTATCTACATTCTACGGTGTCGATCGATCTCTGCCTCTGTCTCTGTGGAGTGTCCACACACACACAAGCACGTACGTACCATCCTGCACCTACAGTTTTGTCACTCCTGCAGTAGTACGTACGTGCTGGGTGGATGGCATTATTAGCAGGCCAGTGGATCCATCCATCGATGATGCGTTATCGATGTCTCGTCGTCGCTTTGTTGAGAACATGCTGCCACGTACACGCATGCATGGCACGGTGCCGGGGCATGCTAAATCTGGCATTGTTATGCCGGTAATCTGTACGTACCGATCTGTAGTGATGCTTTATATATGCTGAGTATTCTAGCTACAGTATCGGTCCAAAATTATAAACCGGTGAGGATAGAGGGGGAAGAAGCTTCGACACGTACTTAATTACCATTACATACTTCTAACACGCGCTAACCATGTCTGTGTTTGGCTCCTACATCCGTCGACCGTCTATGTTCTGCGCTCTAGCTCCGCATAGTTTTGCAGTCCATGTGGCTATTGTGGTGAATGACAGGTTAATTAATTCACCGGCTCCCTGTTCTATATATGTTCTCCCTTCTCAGTGTTTTTTTTTTCTGGTTTTCCATGCATACCCACTTTTAAGCGTTTTGTGTTCTACCCGGCCGCAATGTTTGTTGATAATATATACTCCCTCCATCCTCGAATACAAGGCGTAACTGATAGCAACGCAGAGACCAAGAAACGGTTTTATTTCCCTAATTAAACACACGGTGAATTAATTATCTCTCTCGACGCCCGCGCATGCAGCCTGCGTGCGCCGCTAGCCATCTGGTAATTGGCTGTCTGCGCATGCAGCCCTACGCATGCATGCTAATTAATTCTGCATGCAGCTTGCGAGTCCATACAGCCCGCGTAAGCAGCCTTAATGCATGCATGCTAATTAATTCTACATGCAGCTTGCGAGTTAATGGACGGGAAACGAGGAGCTTGCACTGTTCCATGAGGAAGGCGTCTTATATTTTGGGACTTAAGAAAAAAGCAGTTGTGCCTTGTATTTTAGGATGGAGGGAGTATTTTTATGCATAGGGAAAGCATTATCGCTCGGCCAGTGTGTGTGTGTGAGCATGCACAAATAAAAGAACGGGAGCATGGCGGTGGCCGGCAACGGCGTCACTCGATGGCGGCGCACGCGCGGCCGACATGTGGGGCCGTTGGAGATGAGAGGTGACGCGGCTGAATGATTTGGCAGAGATACAGGCAGATGGATGGTGTGGGCTGTGTTGTCCCTGAATTCGCGCGTGCGCCGCTCCCCACCCTCCCTCGGGTTTCCCGTTGCACGCACCACCCGAACACTCGTGCCGCCCGTGCGTGCCAACTCTCCTGTCTGTCCATTCCATTAATTTTTTTAAAAAAAGTCTACTTACCCCTAAAGCACATAACCCCTTGCTTCGAAAACCAGATATTCCGTCCCCCGAAATATTGAAACGAGTGTAAATACCCCCGCGAGTGGTTTTACAGGTGGTTTTGTCAATTCAGCGCTTCACATGGGTGGTTTGCCATCTATGAAGTCCACATGGCATTTTTTTCTTTAATCTATTTTTAGCACGAGCCGGCCTCGAAGTGGCTGGGCGGCGGCTCGAGCGCGAACGCCAGGAGGTGGAGCATCCACACGACCTTTGGTGCTCTCCGTCGCCCAGCACGGCCTCCACACGCCCGCCGTGGCAGAACGCGGCTTGGTCGAGGAGCGAGGAGAAGGAATCGCGCGGTTGGGGCAGAGGATGTGGCCCACAGCGGCGGAGCGGTGGAAGCGGTTGCGGAGGCGCGCGAGGTGTCGAAACTCAGCGACGACGACAGCGTCAGCGGTGCGCTTCTTGTCGGGGTCCCAAGGGCAGTGCGCGTCCTACAGGGCAGCGTACGCGCGCCGCACGCCGGAGACCGCGTCAAACACCTCCGCCATTAGCGCCCCCGCGTCCCGTGCCTGCTCGGCGCCTTTAGCCGCCACCACCACCTTCCTCTTCTTCTCCTCACCCTCCTCCCAGATCTTTAGTTTCTTCTCCTCCTCCTCCTCCTCCTCCTCCTTCCGCTCCTCCTCCTCCGCCGCCGCCGAAGGAGAGTGCCGGCATTCCACGGCGTCGGTGAAGTCGGCGAAAGGGTTGTCGTCCAGGTTGGTGTCATCGGACGGTGAGAGAGAGAAGAGGAGGATGGTGGAGGAAGAAGATGAGAGGTGGGCCCATGCTAAAAATAGATTAAAGAAAAATAAACGCCACGTGGACTTTTTAGGTGGCAAAACCACCCATATGGAGCGCTGAAGAGGCAAAATCATCTGTAAAATCACTCGCAGAGGGTGAAAGGACCGAGATGACGCCTAGAGGGGGGGTGAATAGGCGTGACATCAAATTCAATCTTTAACTACGCTGCGGAAGTAGGTTCGGACTGTCCGTGACACCCCTCGGACAGTCCGAGGTCAACTGTGAAGAATCCTCCTCAAAATCTCCGAAAATGTCCTGCACAACTCAAACAACAAGAATACCAAGAACAATAACACAGAAACACAGGGGAGGTCTCCCTCAAGCACAAGATAGTAAATAGAGTAGATCTAGCAAGGGAGAAACTCAAACCAAATGTGAAGAGGAACACAAGGAATTTTATCCCGAAGTTCGCTCTAGCTCCCCATAGTTTTGTAGTCCATGTGGCTATTGTGGTGAATGACAGGTTAATTAATTCACCGGCCCCCTGTTCTATATATGTTCTCCCTTCTCAGTGTTTTTTTTTTTTTTCTGGTTTTCCATGCATACCCACTTTTAAGCGTTTTGTGTTCTACCCGCAATGTTTGTTGATAATATATATTTTTATGCATAGGGAAAGCATTATCACTCGGCCAGTGTGTGTGTGAGAGAGCATGCACAAATAAAAGAACGGGAGCATGGCGGTGGCCGGCAACGGCGTCACTCGATGGCGGTGCACGCGCGGCCGACATGTGGGGCCGTTGGAGATGAGAGGTGACGCGGGTGAATGATTTGGCAGAGATACGGGCAGATGGATGGTGTGTGCTGTATATGTTGTCCCTGAATTCGCGCGGGCGCCGCTCCCCTCCCTCCCTCCCTCGGGTTTCCCGTTGCACGCACCACCCGGCCACCCGTGCCGCCCGTGCATGCCAACTCTCCTATCTGTCCATTCCATTAAATTTTTTTAAAAAAAAGTATACTTACCCCCACGCACATAACCCCTTTTTTCGAAAACCAGATATTATGTCCCCCGAAATATTAAAACGGATGCAAATACCCCCCACGAATGGTTTTACAGGTGGTTTTGCCAATTCGGAGCTCCATATGGATGGTTTTGCTATCTAAGAAGCCCACGTGGCTTTTTTTCTTTAATCTCTTTTTAGCACGGGCGGCGGCTCGAGCGCAAACACCAGGAGGTGGAGCATCCACACGACCTCTGGTGCTCGCCATCGCCCAGCACGGCCTCCACACGGTCGTCATGGCGGAACGCGGTAGGGTCGAGGAGCGAGGAGAAGGCGCAGCGTGGTTGGGGCAGAGGATGTGGCCCACAACGGTGGAGCGATGGAAGCGATTGCGGAGGCGCGCGAGGTGTCGGAGCTCAGCAACGACAGCGGCGTCAACGGTGCGCATCTTGTCGGGGTCCCAGGGGCAATGTGCGCCGCACGCCGGAGACCGCGTCAAACACCTCCGCCATGAGCGCCCTCGCGTCCCGCACCTGCTCAGCGCCTTTAGCCGCCGCCACCACCTTCCTCTTCTTCTCCTCATCCTCCTCCCAGATCTTCAGTTTCTCCTCCTCATCCTCCTCCCAGATCTTCAGTTTCTTCTCCTCCTTCTCATCCTCCTCCTTCTGCTCCTCCTTCGCCGCTGAAGGAGAGTGCCAGCATTCCACGGCGTTGGTGAAGTCGGCGAAAGGGTCGTCGTCCAAGTCGGTGTCACCGGACGGTGAGAGAGAGAAGAGGAGGATGGTAGAGGAAGAAGATGAGGGGTGGGCCCGTGGTAAAAATAGATTAAAGAAAAAATAAATGTCACGTGGACTTTTTAGGTGGCAAAACTACCTATGTGGAGCGCTGAAGTGGCAAAACCATCTGTAAAATCACTCGGGTGGGGTTATTTGCGTCGGTTTCAATTTTTCGGGGGATAGAATATCTGGTTTTCGAAATCAGGGGGTTATGTGCGCCCGACTCAATATTTTATGTGGGTAAGTAGACTTTTTCCTAATTTTTTTCACAATTTACACTACACTTTAAAAAAATCCTTTTTTAGCAGCCCATTATCCGTTACAGTATTATTGAGGGTCTACTAGAGATGCTGGGTTTTTTTACCAGCGCACCGCCTGATAAATTTTGTTATGTTTGCAAAGTGTCTAGTGTTTGGTCGACCTGGTGTACTTTTTTACTAGCAATAATCCAGCTTTGCTTTACTAGCTTTTACCCAAACGAGCTTGAGCTCGAGCGCAAACCGAGTTGGCCCTGGCTTGCTTAAGCTTGGCTTGTTCCTACCCTCAGCGTGGTTCCGATTACTCCGTGTGTGTGGAAGGTCCAAAGGGACCTAGTTTCGAGATCATATGTTGGTCTTAGGAGAGTTGGATGGCAAGGTTTGAAGCATGAGTCGAGCACAAGGAGAAATCTAATTTCATTTGAGATCGTACTTTATGTGATAATATTCTAAGTTGCTGATATGAAAACCGTCGGAATCATGAAGGGTCCCCTTATCTCCCTTGTTGACCCGCCGCCACCCGCTACCGCCGTCGATCATTGCCCAAAGTAAGTCACGGCTAGGGTTAGAAAACACATCATTGCCAAAATAAGTTTTAAAAAATTACTCCCTCCTGTTCACGGAAACTTGACATTTTAAACTTGCCATAAATCAAAGGTTTAAAATTTCATCTATAAAAATATTTCGAACAATTTGGGCTGGACATGTGCAAGTCATGCACATAGATACTTCTTAAAAAGTACTTCTACCATATGTATTTTCTTAAAAAAATTATAATGATAATTGGTGGTTAAAGTTGTATTACGAAGACAGTGTCGTCGATCGCCAAAGCAAAAAGTTTTGTGTGAATCACAAGTACATAAAAAACTTTTGTGGGACACGAGAAAACATCGTGGACATGCTGTCGTTAATGTTACGATGCGAATCCTTAAGATTTTGAATTTGAATTTTGCTTGGTTTTGCTGAGCGGTTCGTGGAACTGAGCTTGATCGGCAAGGTAAAAAGACCGCAAAAAATGAAGGCATTTTTTATCAGAGCTTTCTCAATGTCCCTCAACCTGGATGATTACGCACACGCAATTCGCTTACTCGCTCTTTTTTTTGTTTGACGCTTTTAACTTTTGTATACGTATTTAATCATTCGTCTCATTAACCAAAAAAACTATGTAAATGTTATTTATTTTGTTATGATTTGTTTTAAACATAATTTATATTTTTACATGTTTGCACTAAATTTTTGAATCGTTTAGGAATCGTATGAGCCGTTAGTTTTCGGACAAGAAATTAGGTGCCAACCCTCCCTTTTGGACCGGCTGTTGAGTTTGGACAAGAAATCGTGTCCGCTGGCTTGTCGCGTGTACCGACAAGTTCGGGCGATCGAGCTCGATCAGCAGCCACCTGCAGTGACATTAGGGGGCCAAAGCACGCATTAGTTTTATTTTTTTTGAGACCTCTTTTCAGGTACAATAGTATTTGTTTATGTGCGAAACTCACATCTCTACGCATGCACCCAACACACTCACACCATACCGTGTTTCACACCCTTACGCACGCACCCAACACGCTCACACCATACGCAAACGGACGGACACACCACTGCACAAATAGCAACAAGACACGAAGAGGTGAGCCAGGCAGGGCCCTCACTTATTTAATTCGGGAATAAAACCCGTGGAACAGGAAACCGAGGACTGCTTGCCGGTGCTTTACCACTGAGCTACGGCTCAGTTCCTAAAACACACATCAGTTATAGATGGCCAAATGGGTCGGGCTAAAAGGGCCAGCACGAGACACGACATTTTGGCCTGCCCTGAAGCACGGCACGGCACGATCGGCCGGGCCATGCTTGGGCCGAAGGCTAGGCCCGTGGGGCGGCAAGAGCACGGCACGATTAGTTTTTTGTTTTATTTTCATTTAATAGTATGAGTATTAGAACAGACTATAATGGAATATACACAAACAAACAAGTGTCCTTCTAGTTATCAGAGATGGAAACAAGTCTTAGATCTCAAGTTCAAAGCCTGTTGGCCTCATTTTTACTTATTTTAAGAATATTTTCTTAGCCATTTGTTAAATAGGCCGACATGGCCCATCTAGCCCGTCGTGCTTCAGGCCAGGCTGGCATGGCTTTGCAAGCTATCGTGTCATGCCTGGGCCGGCACGGCACGGCCCGTTTCTCAGCCGTGCCTAAACAGACCCGTGCCACCCATGCCTGGTCGGGCTCGGGCCGGCTGTGCTAGGCCGCCCATTTGGCCATCTATAGCATCAGTTAGTGCTCTCTCTCTGGATTAGCTAGCTGCATCGATCGGCTCGGCCACGTACGCAAATTAAACTGGCTAGCTAATGCAAGCATGTGTACTGACAACGATTAGAGGAAAAGTCGCACAGTGTTGCACTGCACCCGGCCATCGTCCTGCAAAAGCGAAGCGACGCGACCTCTCCGGTTCTCCTTTCCTTTCTGCACTCGTGCCAGCTGCATATATATGCCGGTATGCACATCCCATTTTGCAGGCTGCAGCAACGTACACGTCGATCAGAAACAGTACGTACGTAGCTCCATGTCCAGTGGCCGCTGACTTGTATGAAATTTAGAGATCAGTGTTCAGTGTGGGTTGTGGACTTGTGGTGGCTAATTGAAGACTTTAATAGGTAGACAAATGAAGTTTTTTAATACGGTGACTTCGTTGAACTAAAAATACCAGTTAACTCTCGATCTATACGGGTCTAATTTTGAATTAGAGCTCTCTAATCCATATGGGAGGGTGCGAGAAACAACTGACGACTGTGAGTGGGGTGTGGAAGGAGGCTTGCTGGAGTGTGGGAGGAGAGAGAGATGAGCAATGATTTTTGCCATCACATCTTGTTTATTGATCTGTACTATGGATGGATCAGGGTGTGAGATATGGGCAGACCCAAGTCTAATCTAGGATTGATCGGGGCCCCGACTTGGTTGCATCCGCCAGCTGATTTTTTTTTTTTAAAGAAAACAAAGCTAGTTAGGTGGGGATCTAGACCTCGGATGAAATCATTTGCCCTCAATGTTTCAAGTGGTTGAGGTGAATGCTTAATCGAACTTTGCGCGATCTTTAAATCTTCTTATTGAAGCTAATCCGCTTGTTTACGTTGTACTAAGAGTTTTTAGATGTAGTTTTATGATAGAAAAGATCTCGCTGAGGAAAGCTTGTAATGTGCGTACTTAGAACAGTGTAGCATGATTAGTTTTTATTGGGCTGTGTTCTTTAGTGTAGATAAACTAGGTCCAATTAAGGCCCACTGTACATGTCTATGTATCAGCAACAAGCAACGGAGAGAAGAAGAAAAGGTTTCAGAG